>JAQIWH010003069.1:0-21468 GCA_034695005.1 Cryptops parisi | reverse complement strand
TATACATACATACATACATACATACATACACACACACACACACACACACATGAGACTATGGCGACCAAGTAAACAAACAATTACGTTACTGAAATAAGATGTAAACATGAACCAAAGTTAAAATAAATTACATATTAATAGTTGCTTATTGGTGAAAATGTATGGTAGTTGGTGACATGAACTTGGAACGAAATCCTATTTCATGTAGCATCAGCTGACTTACAAAATAAAAACCAGAATCTGTCAACAAGAGAAGGTGATGAGCAGCGAACTCGTCGTTTCTTTACAAATTCAATCGTCCGCATTGCCAATCGGGGGTTAGTCGTAGCAATCATTCTAAATTTGGGTCTCTACTTCACCCTTTTATTCTCGTGACGTATATATTTGCTTTCCGAACGGATTGGTGTCCGTCTGGCGCCAGTTTCGTCCGGTTTTTTTTTTATGTTTAAGAAGGGAAAAAAAAGCAATAGGGTCGAAAGCCTTCTACGGTGTTGTCGTATATACATATATATAAGAAGAAGAAGAAGACAAAAAAGAAAAGAAAACCAATCCACCCAAATGACTCTATCTTTTATTTCTTTCTCTTTTTCCGGACAGCCAGGACGGAAATCTCGGATCCCGAAGGTCCCAGGCTGATCTTGGAGCCTGCGAGCCATGTGGACTTTTCCAACAACTCGGGCGTTTTATTAGATTGCCAAGCGTCGGGCATGCCATCGCCTTCGATCGAATGGCTGCAGGCCGACCAGAGCCCTGTCACTTTTGTCGGCCAACTGCGCCAAGTTCTACCTAATGGCACCCTCATGTTGTCGCCCTTCAAAGCCGAAGATTACGCGCAGGACATCCACGCCACCACCTACAAGTGCAGGGCTTCCAATAGCGTAGGTGTTGTCCTCGGTCGAGACGTGAGAGTCCGAGCAGGTGAGTCCAATGGGTTCGAGCCCATTTTCTTTTGGCTGCTGCTTTCTATCGTTCGCTTTTTCTCGGTGCCTTATATATCTATATATAAGTATATATATTTTTTATTGCCAATAAGATCCAAGCGAGCAGCGAATATTTGGCGAGACATTGCTGGCCTTTGTCGTCGGGTTTAGTGACACTAACTGACCCGCGAAGGTCACGCCAAAAAGAGCTGCTGTTTCTGAAAATACAACGGTGATGTTTTTTGTTTAGTACTAAGGTTTTATCACCTGCGCCTTATTCGAACGAACGTGCTTTAAAGATGCACTGTTATCTTGATTTTTATAGCTATAGCTGCAAAAATAATTTTGTGTGTGCTTGCGTGGTGGAAATATAGTAATTCACTCTAATGGTCAAATCAATTATGACAAGATTTATGAAGTGTACCCTGCTTAATGTGTCACCACCAGTACTAATGACTAAAACCACTAATATATATGTAACTTTATATGTTTATGACTTCGCCGTTAAATGAGTTTTTTATTACATTACGTGAAATCACAGATTTATTACTCTGTATTCATTATTGAGTGCACAGATTATTACTACAGTACTTCATATTTTACTGTATAATATTGTATTAATAATGGTATATTACTTTATACGCTTATTAGCGCGCACTGTAATATTTATCGTGTTATTCATTTAACAATTCATTAATATTCAGTTGCTTGTTCTTGCAACGTGCAAGTTTAAACTTACCGCCACAAATCTTGGAACTGTGCTTCACGGCATTACACTAGTGCACCGCGTAAAGACAACTAAATGGTACGAGTATTGCAGGAAAGCACAGTTTAGCTTAATGCCAACTACACAAAGTGTGGAGACTTCTATATTTATGCAAATTAAATATTATTAAAAATTAATTAAAAATATAAAAAGTTAGATACAGTTTCGCTATGATGCAACGAGACCAAATTTACTCAAATACTCGTTATATACAAGAACATTTCGCTATTATGCGATTTTTGACGTTGGTGCAAAAATTTCAACTACATTTTCATTTTTATAAGTGCTGCATTATAAAAAATTTATATACGTATATAGTTCTATGCTATTTACATTTTATACAACGTTTCTGCAGAGTGTAACCATCGCACAAATCAAGCCTTACGTTTATAACTACGAATTCTACGCTCTACGTAACTACGCTCCTACTTTTATGACTACGCTTTACGAATTATAAAATTACTGGTGAATTATTCAGTCAAAAATGCATTTATTGTGAAGAAATATTAAACTAAACACCACATTTTGTTACAACAAAAAAAAAATCATAGTAATAGTGTTGCATTTACAATACAAAAGAAACTTATTTATCACTATAAATTGACTTCTGCCAAATTAACAAAAAACATTTACATAATGTATATTCATGAGTGCCTTATCGAAATACGTAGTATTGTGTCAGATAATCAGTTCCTTGCAAAGTTTAAAAGTTACTGTAAAGTTAACCGAGTTAACACTATTGGTTGTCACACGGTGCAGCAAAAAATCCTACTTTCGAGAAAATGAGGTTTCGTAAGTTGTCAGGAGTGTCACAATCACAAATGATAAAAAAACTCAACTGAAAAAAAAAATGGGATTGTGTTTGACAGGACATGACACAATGTAATCTGTATTATAACATAAACGGTAACAATGAGTAATCATGTAGATGATCATTCATTATACTGGGTGTTCCAAAAGTAATTTCCCTGTAAATACTCGATAAGCTAATATGATGAAAATGTCGAGTTTGGGATAAAATAGTTTTGTGCTAATAATTGGTGTCATTTCCGTGACTTTGAAATGTATTCTCAAGGTCGACCATTTTAAAATTATAAACCACGAGTCGTAGGCGTGAGGTCATGTTTAGAACGTTGTAGGCAATTGTTCATTTAGTCAGAATCCACTGTCGTTTCATTTATTTTCAACGATGAAAAAAAAATTATCCAACAACCAACAATAATTATTACAACTCGTTAATCTGCTGCAGCTGCTTTATTGCATAGCAAGAGTGATATGCAGTGAAACTGCTGCAGTAGCATTGGTGCGTTGTTGCATATTTATTTAATTTATTTCATTTATTTAACAATTGATACGAAACTCTATATACAAAGATTGTATAAAATAATAAAGAAAACATGATTTGTTAGGTATGGAGATGATGTGTTGTAAATACTTGAAACTTAAAATGGGAACATTTTATATATTTTTTTATTCAGTTGGATTGTTGAAAATAAATTAAACAAAAGTGGATTATGACTAAACGGACTATTGCCTACAACTTTCTAAATATGATTTAGTACTTTAAACTCATGGTTTATAATTTGATAATAGTCGACCTTTAAATTGCATTTCAAGATCAATGATCAAAGATCAATAGCACCATTGGAAAGACGCTCCCTCAAGATGCTATTATATCCCAAACTCGACGTTTTCATTATATTAAAGTTTGAAATATTTACAGGAACTTGAGACACCTTGTATACTGAAAACACCTAATAAGTGCATTGTTTTGCATGTGTACATTAGATCATGATAATGAATTACTCATTATGTAGAGTTGCCACATTTGTTTGAGGATCACATTAAAAGTACAGCACTACTACAATGGTCAACATCGATGATAAATATTTCATCGACGTGAAATGTCGATATATTAAATTATAATATATGGGCTATCTGCCAAGTCATTATCTAGCGACAAACTCACGTATATGTGAAATCATCAGTGGATCGTTATAATATTGTGGTACTAGACTATTGAATGATCACTTATACCTATGCTAATGGATTCTCATACGTCGTAGAAGGTTTACTTTAATCAAAATTTTTTCAATCCTAGTGTCGGTATTCCTTTCATGTAAAAATCCACAATGTCAGGTAAGAAATCTTGCTGAGAATATTGAATTTCAAACACGGCTTATTCTGTTTAATATAACCTAATGGATAGAAGCTTACGCAACGATTAACATAAAATTGTACAATTTTCTGTACTTTAAAATGTTAATGTGTAAGCTTGTTTTATCCTGATAAAACGACTGAACTTAGGAAATTAATTATCTAAATCAAGTCAAATGATTTCATGAAGCGTCTCTAGTGGGATTAGTGCAGATGGATGAAAAAACGAAAAGGAGATTAGCCACCAAAACCCAATTTCTCGAGCGAATTTAAATGCTGTAAAAAATTGGGGTCACCTTAATTTTCAATCACGAAGCTATATCATGTCAGTCTCACGTGGGAATTGGTGGGTAGTCTTGGTTAAAGCTGAGAATGATGATGGCTTTTAACTTTTGCGGGTCACGCCATCGATCACAAAGTCAATTTCAAAGTTGCGATTTAAAAATAAAAACCACACTTTATTCATTTTTAATCCTACGCGTTTTTTTTCTTCCAAAAAGATCAAAAAAGTTTTTTCGGAATTTATGCTCTATGTCAAGTTCGCAGAAGGTAGAAAGGTGTCAACAAAATCGTTTTGTTTTTATTTAAAGGGATTTTCGATACAAACTGAACATTGTTATCCAAATTCGAATTTCCATTTTCATTACTGTTACGAAATGCGTTTAACTCAACGAAAAATGCACTAAGGGAAAGTTAAATTATCGCAAATGAGTGTTAACTGGGCGAAACGATGTCACCCTATCTCATTAAGCTCAAAATGTAATCAACGTTGAAATGCAATTAATTCTCGACCAGCACTCGCAATTATTGCAAACCTGGTTTAACTAATAAATGACCTCCAGACATTTCACTTATTACTCTTTATTTTCAAAAAATGAAAACCTTTCGTAGTTTTCTAACACTCCGTGTCAAACTATCATTTTACATTCGTGGATGACTTGTTTTTTCTAACATAAACAATTTGTCAATAATCAAAGCTTCTTCAACACGATTGATTTAAGTGAATTACAGTTATACGTTTCTGTATGCTTGATTAGTGCTTTATAATCAATTCAATTTTCCAATTATACGGGTCAAGAAAATACGAAGCTAATGTTTGGAGAACATTGAGTTACTCCTTATACAGGGTGTTGCAAATACACGACTTATATAAAAACATGGTAAAATAAATGCTTTATGCTCTTTACGTAGCCTACATACAGTAAAAGTTAAAAATAATATTATTTGTATACATTATACTATGCGTATACATTTACAAACACGTGTAATTTATACTGTATACACATTCTTTTCAAAATTATTAATTTGTGCCTTGATTCATGCACGTTCTCTATATACGATTTTGCTAATATGCGACGTAAGTATCAAATACTTGTGTGCGAGAAATTTTTGCTATTGTGCGGTGGTGCATAAAGTACTAAACGCTAGATTGTCACTAATGATCATTTTGCTATAGGCAAATATTAATTTATACGAGGTTTTCGCGGAACTCACTATCGCACAAATCGAGAACTTGTTCACGTAATTATTAAACAAATTATTATTTCATTTTTTTTCATCTTGTATGCTTGAAATAAATCGTAATGTAAAGTTTATTTTACACGTCAACATTTTTTAATCAAATCACATCGATTCCAACTTTTTTTAACCTTATCCGGGCGCGTTTCAGTGCTTTTATTGTTTGACACAAAGCACGAAAACGTGCCCGAAGATGTGTATGACGTCAGAAAAACAGTTGAAATCGATGAAATTTGATTGCAAATGGTTGACGTGTAAAATAGGCTTTACACTAATTAACTATCATCCTTTATTTTTTACTAACTTTTTTTTAAGGCTCCTGAGACATGCAATTTGTAGACATTTGTGACGCCAGTTTCTTGCCCAACCAATGAAAACTAGTTAGCAACAATCACGTCCGTTTTCACAAATTGATGGAATTGTCACACCAAACATTGCGTGTGTCAGG
This sequence comes from Cryptops parisi, assembly GCA_034695005.1. Lineage (NCBI taxonomy): Eukaryota > Metazoa > Arthropoda > Chilopoda > Scolopendromorpha > Cryptopidae > Cryptops > Cryptops parisi. Next base: position 15,659 of record JAQIWH010003069.1, on the reverse strand, counting down.
AGGATTTTCAAGTGGTAATACACTTTTTCAACGCACTATTTCACTTATACGTAAACGAATTTCACATACCATTTTTTAAAGTCATTCGTGCACTACCTATTTAATAGTAGACCACTCGTAATTGTCGATATAAAACTACCATTAACCTTGGACGGCCATTAATTGACACCTTGTATAGATGTTAATTCCCTTAATGTTATTTTTCTAGACAAACAGCATTTGTATTCATTTCCATCTAAAAGTAGTAAACTTGGCCTCGTTTGTCATATGAATTAGCTAATACCTGACCTGCATACGTAGCGTAGACCCACAATTACACTGATGGCTTTGCCTTTAGCCTACCATTAAAAATACACAAAAAAACGTGGAGTAGAAAAAGAAAAACAAGTGCAATGACTAGCAATTTTTGCTAATGTTTTCTGGCAAATTTTCCTGGAAATAAATGCGAAATGGGGGAAAGAAAGGAGCAAGGCGTAGAAGTAAAAATTAAATGCGCTCGATTTCACCAATAGCATCAAGTTTTATTTACCCTTCCTCTCGTCGCGGTTTGTAATTATTTTGGATAGCGGCCAAATGTTGGCAATTTACGCAATTCTTTTTTGTGTGTGTGTTGTATATTTTTTGCTACTTTCGGCTTCTCTCTCTCTCTCTTCCTCTTCTATTTCTTCAATTTACGTATCTCAAACAAACGTTTATGCTGAAATTGTGTCGCCACAAGTAATTGGTTCCACTCAATGAATCTGCCTAGAAGACTTTGCAGATTATACTACTATACACCCTTTTTTTTTTTGGCTTTGGAATTAAATCCCACTACAAGTTGAATACCCTGCACACTCTCCCACAGACCGCAATTTGGCAAGATTTTTTAGGTAAATTTTTTCATTGGCTTATCAAGTTTGCTTTTTGGCTGACAAAGCTGCTTTTAATTCACGTTAATGAGTTTTAATAATGAATGAGGCATTTTTTATCTTTTAGAAAATGTGAATTTTGTAGTATGAAAGTAAATGTTCCATTACATGTACAGTACATTAGCGAATATAGTTTTAAAGCTGTAAAGTGATGTATTATAAGCAATGGTTTGCGATTAAAAAGTCTAAATCGACAACATTGAGCTTTTAGATTCGCAAGTTTTCCTTACAGTTTCACTTTATTTTCGTAATCAAATTAATAAAATTTAGCTCAGCTACTTAATAATTATTTGTTGCAAAACTGCACATGTTACTGAGTATGCATCCAAAATTTGGTGAAATTCACTCACGGACACTACCAATTATAGTGCGTACAAAAAGTGCCAAATCAGCGGTTACCTGAGGATATAGTCTTTCGCTTCACTTTTTCCAGCCCAAAGAATAATAGAATTTTTTAATATGACAATAATCTATAACACCCTTTAGATTTATCTTAACAACGCTGCCAAGTTTCATGAAAATCAATTTATTTGTTTTTGCATCATGCACGAACAAACAGACAAACATGAAATAAGTTTTATTTATATGGATCGTTAAACTTTATCAACAAAATATGTTAACAAGTAATAGCTAGAAGTCCTCGTCTTAGAGAATGACTTTCTATCGGAATTTTCTTTTTTATCGACGAGGAAATCTTGTTACCCATCCAATTTTCCAATTCTTCAAACATTCCATTTCACTTCATACACCACTTACGGAAGAGAGAGCTAATGGAAATTCGAACAACATCGCAGTAAGGGGAAGTGGAAAAAAATTAATTGGAACTCCATTAATGATATTGATTTTTTTTTTTTTGCTTTACTTTTCTAGTACTGAAAAATCTTCTCTTCACTCTTTTAGCCTAAGAAGTAGTTTGTTGTTGAAAAAAAATTGTAGATTTCAATTAATTTTTATTTCTTTGTAATGAAATTTTAATTGGAGCAATTCCCCGAAGGAATTTGGTTAAACTAAACGAGTTCAAATTTTGGTGTTCTCTCAATTTCTCTCAGAACTATAATGCCAAGTTGAAACGTAAAAGCGGTGAAATCAACACGGTAGCAAGGTTTACAATTAACTAGTGGCAAATTCCCATTTGGTAATTTACGCCAGTTTTGCGCATCGGTTGCGCGCTTTTGTAATATACTTAATGGTTTGAGAGTGGGGTGTAAATTAAATTTTTCCATTTCGATAACTGCTCGGAAATGCAATTAATATGCCTCTAATTCCCATGATGACGGTGTAGTAACACTGCACCAAATGAACACATCTCGCGACATGAGTTTTAGTTGTCATGTAAAACTGCTGGATACCCAGGTCAACGTGATGTTGACAAACCACTAATAGCAAATTGCGCACTTTGTTGCTGCCACGTTACACGTAGGTGGTAAATATTCCACGAGCTAGACACAAAAAACAGCGACTTAAATAACTTCATCTGAGTTTGAAGGATTAAGTTTGTTAGGTGTGATCTTTGTTTTTTGCAAGGAAAAAATCATTCTAAACTTTATGCGCGTTATTAAATGCCTGGGGGAACATTCTTTCCGTTGGACGATTTTCATTTAAAAAATGTGGAAGTTGATATTGTTTTGGATTATTTTTTTTTTCGGGAATTGCCTTTTGGCCATTACTTTATCATTTTTAATTTTAATTCGGGGTTCACGAGCCAATGAACTTTTCCACTATTTAATTAGAACTTCACGAACACAGTGCACATAGTTGGATACGTCTATAGAATGATGACACTATAATACTTGTACGTTTGAAGACGTACATGACGTAGTGACTTGACATATTGCTGGTTAATGCAGTGTATAAAACTGTACATGAAAAATATTTTAGATGAACTAAAATATCTACCGTTTACAAATGTAAACGCTACCAGTACATTAGTCTAACGTACTGGTAGATAGGGAATTTGCCATTAGATTGGCAAATTCCCAACCTAATTTCACGGTTTTAAAACAAAGTAGCTATATGAGTTTAAATTAGATTGGGCTTTTTGGGAATTTGTGAAAACTGGCCGTCACATAACAGATTGTTGCTAGTAAATATTAATAATATATTAACATAACTATAACAACACGAGTGATAATAATACCCCCTCCCTGTTTAATTTCTTGTTAACAACTCGTTTCTTAACATCAATGCGAAAAATAGAATTAAACAAACTAATTCACTGTATGGGAGATAGTTATAAAAAAACAACTTTTAAAGTTTCCTGAAGAAACTATCAGTATGTACTACGATAATAGAACATGTTTTTGTATATGTACATAATCGTCTACAATCCTTTTTTATTAACTTGAATGTGAAGTTTTGTGAAAACCAGTCGAGCCGTATTAGCGTTATGTCCAAACAAACAGACTTAATTATAAATTTGATTCAATGATATTGTACTTGTGTGTGCAGATTTAAATTCATTAGTATTATTTGATTGTGTGCAATTGGGAATAATTCAGTCGTTACCTATTGGAGAATTATTAATCACGTTGGTCATATGATGGTTTAAATTTCACAATAATGCGCAATACAATTGAAGTTTATTGTAGTATCTCATTAATAAGCTTAGAGTTGGTGAAAACTTTGTTTATTGTCAATATACTGTAGATCTGTATATAGACTTTCAACTTGATTGGTCTTTGAAATAGAAGTGTTGTTTAAACAACTGTCGAGTTTCACTGCTGACGTAACAGTTCTGTTTCGAAGTTGGTTCAAGTTGGGTCTAACAAAGCTTAACTGTTAAGTTCACGCGCTTTAACGGTTAAAATTGAAAGAAGTGTAATGTGATCATTGGAGTTGCACTGAATCATCATGTTGGTTGGGTAGAATTGAAAAGGGTGGGGGGATCAACTCGGGGAAGGGGTATCAGTATTGTGTATCTTTTTACGACCCGGTGACAAACTGTACGACGACGGAAGTGGGTTGGAAATGAAGGATTTTCCATGCCCATTCTGTTGGCAATTCTCTTTTGGGTTCAAAACGACAGATCGAGATTCGACCGATTCCGGTGCTCGTTTGTTGGGTGGTTCTCTTTTCCTATCTCTCTGCCAGACATGTTGGAAAATGGAGGGGGTGGGGGAAGAGTGTGTAGCGATAGCATTTCGACACAACGGTTCCTCGATGAATACGAACCTCGTTCGTCATAATCTACAGCTAGATGAGAACAGTGTCGCCTCCCTCCTCTCTCAACGACGCGCGCCCTTAATTTATAACGAAAATGACTGCAAAAATGACCTGGGTTGATTATCTCTTCGATAAGGGATAGGCAGTGGGAACATCCCTCGCTAGTCATTTTCTAACTGATGGCACGTTAAAGGCCGCTGATTTATGGTCGGGACGTTGTTATCTGGCAACCCCCAAAGTTTAGAAGGCAGATCGCAATCATCCCTTTATTGGCACTTGCCTCTTTACATTCACTATGGGCTGTGTTTCATTTTTCGACAGCACCATCTTGCTAAAGGTTTACTTCATTTTATGTGAAGGTATCTCGCCGGAGAAGCGGAAGAAGGTTTTTATGCGTCGACAAAATAATGGCTACTCTTCGTGGCTCGTGGTGGTGGTGGTAGTAGTGCACACTGTTTACGTTTTTATGTTCAAATTAAAAAAGAAAATTGCCTCGCCTCAATGTTAGCTTTTTCGCTCATCGTCGTGTCGAAAATTGAAAGGCAAGCTCATTTTTTTTCACGAAATGATGCTCAGGACATGGTGTTGTAATATCCTAAAAATGTACACATAAATAGACGGAAAAAAGTAAATATCTGCGGTGTGGGTGTAATTTAATTTATGTTCATGTTCCAACTCGTCCACACCGTTGGCAGTAATTCATTACAAGTACTACTGCCGTGTTTCACTATACGTCCATAACTACGCGTAATAAAAAGGCTGTGTAAGAAAAAAATATGAAGTTTGCAATCAAAACCATGGTAATTTGAACGTTATGAAAACATGATTACATTTTGTGTTTGTGTTTGTGCTTGTGTATTACTTCCAACTGTTACAAATTAGAAAACTGTTTCAGAAGAAACACATTATATTTCTACTATATTTTTGGGTTTAAAAATCACTGAATAGTCATAACTGTGAGATAGTTAAAGTGTCTTTTATTATATGAGAATTCAGGTAAGTTTGTTCAATCAACCTAATTTCCACATTCTGAAAGCACATCAAATTTGAAATGAACAAACATTTGAAGTTGATGTAGTCATTAATAAATAAAAATAACAAATACGCTTGTGGTAAAAATACCAATAATTAAGCAGTTCAAATTTAATTAAATTTAATTGATTTTACGGTACAGTATTCAAGTAAATATTCATCACACACCTCACAAATATGACTTTATTGCCCATACCAGTTTCCACCTTTCGTCTGTGTGACAGTACTTTGGTGTCCGTCATTTGGACTTCTAATTCGACTCCTTTTCTTTTCTTCGATCTTGACTTGATTCATGTTAACTTTCATTGTCATTCGATAGTACGGCACTGAGAATTCCCAGAGCAATTTTGGAATATTTTTAAAACAAATCTGTCACGATAATAATTTTAATTACAATCAGTTTGTAGTTATTCTAAGTTTGCAGTAATTCAAACACTATTGATATTGCTATCTAAATAATTTTTCAATTGGCATATGTAGTTATTGCAATCCATGTCAACATTTATCATCCATCATAGCTTGATTACAGGCTGGATCACATGCTTGATTACATGTTCTATTGCAAATGAATCTACGTGCATATTGAACAGTATAGCTGCGATAACATTTTCTTCAATTGGAAATACTTCTACTGGCTGTACAGATATTACATTTGTTCAGATAACAATAGAATTTAGGAGTTGAGTTGAATGACGGCGTATACTCCAAAATTTTAGTTTTGACAAAAAAAAGCAAAAACTCCTGTCAAGAAATTCCTGTCAACTTTATGTTTATAGAAGCAAAATAAAAAGGTTTTGCGAGAAATCGTGTTAAGTTTAGTTGGCAGGTCTCGAGTTGCGGGCTAATTTAAAATTGCAATTTAGGCAGTTATTCCAAACATCGTGCTAATTTGTAAATGTATTTACGCGATTTTTCCAAATATCAGTTATCTTTTCCATTGTTTTGAAAGTAAGAAAGCAAGTGAAACAACTAAAAAGTGAAGCGACAGATAAAAATAAATTACAAAAAAAATTTAAAATATACATTATACAATGGTCGCGTTCTATATTTTTGCTCCAAAAAGTCAAATATATGCAACCAAAAGCAACGATTTAATTTATGCATTTTAAGAAATAATGGCGTAAGTGTTTTACGTTGTTTTTTTTACCGAACTCAACTATTATGAATGAATTGAAAGCTTGCCCGGAATAACGTTGCATGTAACAATTCATAGTTTTGAGTTAATGGAAAAAGAAGTATTCACAGTGTTATACAGTGTATGTTTTAGATAAGTATGAGTTCATTTATTGGCAGCACTAGCTAGGCCCATATATGAGACAGTTTTTCATAATAATCTCAATATTGAATTTTTGTAACATACAACGTTATTCCGGGCAGACCTTCAATTATGTTGTTAAAAGCATTGCACTCTTGTATTATAAAGGCAGAAATCAAGAAATTCCAGAAAGCAACACTGACGTGAAATTCTCGTTTTGCTTTTGTTTAAATTTATTTGGTAAATGCCGGTGGCACTTGGTTGTAAACTTTTCGACTCTCTGCTGATGATGGTGGTAGGCTCGAAAGTTTTGTCTTACGCGCAGGCTGGAAATTTTACGACAGCTGAAATGATAACAGTAATTGCATTGACCAAACGCGTGTTGCTCAAACCCATCTTGCGCACGCTGAAAACGTGTGTTAACAACATTAATGCGGTAGTTAAAAAGCGCCTGGCGTTGTTTCACTTTGGTGCCAATTAGGCTTTTGCCTCTTTTACATTTTGCGTTTGTTGGTAAGCCAAATTGCTGATTGGGTGTCTTCTCTTGTTTTTGTTTTTTCTCACTTATAGTGGTGGTGCAACCGTACGAGGCGCAAGTGTACGACGAGTTTGTAATAGCGGGCAACACTGCCGTGATGAAGTGCCAAATTCCAAGTTTCATAGTTGATTATGTCATTGTGACTTCGTGGTTACGAGACTCGTCGTTCAACATCTATCCTTCGAGCGGTAAGTTGAATGGACGCAATTACCTTCTTTAGTGGCTCGTCTTTTGCGCACCCCTTATGCTCAAATCCTATGGACAAATAACCCGAGTGGAACTCTCTCTTTAAAGTGGATGCCACCTTATTTTTATTTTTATTTTTTATTTTTGTGACACACCACCTGCGTTGCTTCGGGAAAATTCACTTTCCTGCTTCACGTGGTGGTGGAAATTCGAAGTTGGTCTGAAAATTGAAACGTTTCCTTGTTGTTGTTTCTCGAAAAGAGTGCGAAGGAAACGAGCGGAATAGAATTCTCTCGTTATCTTTTAATAACCCCAATAAGTGGCGAACCGATTCTGACATTTCCCAGGTTGCGTGAAGCCGCAATACAACGCGCGCATCAAGGATTTAAGAGTGTGCTGAGATGGCTTGACCTGTTACAAGATTACCGACTTTAAACCAGTTAGATTACACATTTTAAGATTGCAGGATTTAAGAGACTTTTCAGACGAAAAGAACTCTTAATAATGCTCGAAATTCCGGTTAATAATTTCTTGAGGTTTGTGTTGAATAACCTCGTGAACTTTTATGACGCGACTCACTTTCTTACGTTGCAAGTCGACTACTTTATATTATATTTTTCTTTTTAGGGTTATTTGAAATTCGTTCAGTATAGTTGGTCTCGGTTGCGTTGTCCGAGCGTTATTTATGAAACTCTTCAACATGAAACTTGCATCGCTGGCAGCATTTAGCCTTCCTGCACTTTAAGACAAAATTCGTTGTGGTGACATGTGCCAACTTTTCAGCCATAGCTCCTAAAAATAACATTTATACACATACTTTTACGTTCACCACAAACTTATTCATGAGCGAGTGCACCTAGAAACTTATTTTGATACCGAAAATTCAAAAAAGTAGGGATGAGTTTTTCGTCGAATCTTCGGATCTCAAATATTCAAGATTCAAGAAATTCGAATTGAATGTTTGAGATTCCATCTCTACCTATTTTATGGTTGGGTCGATTCTAATTTTCGCTAATGGGTAATTCCACGTAAAAAGGGACATAATTTCTTATGAGGAAATTTAACTCCTAAATCGAATAACTTGAAAGTCGAACGGATTGAAGTCCGATGGTCCACTGTATATGTATCAATATCGGAGCAAATTTTATTTTGTACTTTTGTAAAATTATTGAATTTGTGTTTAAATTACCGTTTTTTGCAAAAACGGTAATTTAAATTATATTTAATAATATCAAACCGCCGTTGAGAATATTAAATATACTTTCCATTAGTCTAAGGGACATTGATAGAGGGTGAAACTAATAAATTAGTGTAAAATCACAATTTTCAAGTATTCAAAATTCTCTAAATGTATAACGTAAAGACCGTGGAATGACCCTAGTCAGAATTCGACTCATCGCTAGAATAGGTGAGAATAGGACATTCAATTCGAATCTTGAAATGTTGAAAAATATTCTATTTTTCAGATTTGAGAGATTCGACGAAGAATCAGTCACTAAAAAACAAACGAACTTGCAATATTATTCAAGTTCTGTAACGACTCTTGCAGATATCTTCTTTATTCGTTCATACAACCATTTCAGCAGTTCTTCACCTTATTTGCATAGCAATGGATTTACAAGAGTTTTTTTTGTCCCCTATTGTTTTCGTTCAATGGGTATTTTTCATTTTTGCTTGACTGAGCATTTTTATTCTTTTATTTTATTTTTTGTTCGAAAGACACTTTTTTTAAAGAAATTGAGACATAATCATTCTTTCCACCCATTCCTTTTCTCATATTTTTTTTTTGCAGATGGAAAATATTTAATCCTACCGTCGGGAGAGCTTCAAATTAGTGACGTTCGTGCGACAGATGGTTTCTCTTCGTATCGTTGTCGTACTGTGCACCGACTAAGTGGAGAGAAACGCCTTAGTGCAACTGCAGGACGGCTTTTCGTGACAGGTCAGAGTGCTGCTTAGTTTCCATTAGCATGAAACGAAACTCATATCGAAAACCTGAAGAAGTAGAGCAAAAGTAGTAGTAGTACAAGTTACTAGAACAAGTGGAGCCAAGAAAGTCTTCTTCTGGTTTCCTCTTCTTCGAAACCAACATCTGTTGAATCTTTAATGGCAATGTCGACTTCTTAATTAATTGGTGATTGCTTTGTTGAATCTTCCTTCATAACATTGTCAAGCTCTCTCCCCGAAATAACGCAACAGCTGTTGGTTTGGTAGTAGCAATATTAGTAGTGATATTGGAAAAAAAAATAGCATTTTCTTCTCCAAAAAGATGATGATAATGATGATTTGACGATAATGGTGTGATGGTGATTTACGACCATCTAATTAACAGAGAACATTGTTCTCTCATATTTTTTTTTCGGATTGAAAAATTGCTTCGGGTTTCTAAAACATCTTTGTCTCTAAATCATGTTTCCAAAGAAAAAAATATCTTAAGCGGAACATGCAAATTTGGTCGTAAGGTCTTACGTTGAAAGGCTTTTGCACTTTTCTTCGATGTCCGATACTAAGGTGTAGGAAGGTCTTAAAAGTTGTGACATAATTTTTCAAGTTTGGTATAAAGTCATCTTTTAACAGAAAGATTCTCTTTTATGTATCGAGTCACGTGGGTTTGAGTTGGCTTAACTTTATGGCTAAGTATAATTAAAGATGAGCATTTGCTGTTGTTTATCAGATCTGGCGGTTGCCTTGTTTAAAGTATATGTTTTCGTGCAGCAACCACGTCACATGATTGATGATGTGTAAAGGGAGTTGTACGTGTTATTCTTTTGCTTGGTAAACACAAACTTCAAAGGGATAAAACACGTGTATGGTAATTATTTCGTAAAAATAGAGTCTTGTCTTGTAACAGAAGTTATATAAAAAAATTGATACCAAAATGATGTAAGATGACAATTTTTCGTAATACTGGTTTTAACAGGGTGAATCGTGTAACGTGACACATCCGCGTATAATGAAAACAAAGCATTTAAAAAACAAATGTGTCAGACAAACATTTGTTGCGTATAAGGGGTATTTCTGATGGTGCTATTTTCATTGATTTTGAAATTAATTTTTTACGTTATCACTTTGTTAATCGAAAATCGATGAGTCGTAGCTACCAAGTAATATTTAGGACGTTATATCCTATTATTAGGGAGATGAGTTCATTTAGTCAGAATCCAGTGTCGTTTAATTAATGTTCAACAACCAGCCTGAACGAAACAATATAGCACCTAAAACATAGGTGTAGTGTAATGCAGTGTAATGTACTCGCTACACTGCACTACACTGGTGGTATAAGTTTTTGTTATGCGACGTTAAATGGATTGTGTCACGTTAAATGGTTCACCTTTTATATTACGAGAATTATATCAACTAAAAAAAACCATTCTACATAATAATCACTAGTTTAAACACGATTTTAATTATTTTTAGTATACGTATACAATATAAAGTATGTTTAGATAATTCACAAAATTTTCTGTATAAGATTGATTCTACCATCTTGAACATCTGCGCAATCATTTTGGATAACTGTAATTTGATAAAGTGATTTTTGATGCTCGTTTTATATCTTGGGCGATGCGGTATTGTACGGTTAGATGGCCTAATTAAGCAGAGTGTCGATTTTTAGCTTCCTAACTTATCGGTTTTCTGCAATTGCTTAGAGGGTTCGGTCGGTGTAATGTTTTTATGCTAGCGAATAATTTATCAAGTCACGATGATCGTTAAACATGCTACACAGGAACATTTAATCCCCTTCCCCCAAAATTAAAGCTAATGGGACGTTAAGCAATTGCTACGGAGAAGCCAAAACGGTTTCTGAACCCACGATTTTTAGGTTTCAACGTAGTTTAGTAAGAACACGATCAGCTTGACGTCCTTGGAACTTGTAACGGTTTAAAAGTTGAAGGCAAAATTCGCCATATAAAATTCACGCGGGCACTCGGATGGCAATTTGCGTTTATGACATTATTAATAAGTTCAAACGTGTCATTTTAAATTTGATGGCGCAATTGTTAAATTTTTAACGTTGTCTTGTTTTTTATTACTATAAAATTAGAATTCAAAGGTTAAAACAACCATTAAGAGTAACCGTGTAATTCCGCTTGCATTATTTAGCAATGGATTCTTGACATGTTTACAGTGATAGCTGCTCAGTTAAAAATTAAAACATGTTACTTAATGGGAAGTAAAAGCTTCGGTTTACTGTACACTAAGTGTAGAAGCTATATTATAATGACATCAACTAAAGGACACGATAAGAATTAGCTTTCGTAAGTTGTGTTTTGATATGAGGAGTCAAGATGAACTACTGTAGTGGTAGTAGGCATATAGTTAAAAGATTTAAAAGATAGTTAAAAGTTACAATGTGATTCAGAATAACTTTGTCCAACTTTCAAAGTTGATAGAAGTCATGAAATGAAACATTTTTTATTAATAAACTATAGTCCGGAAATGCTTCCGAAACGAGATACAACGAAATTTATGAGATTTTGGTAAAATATAGGTCTGGTAGTTTCACCCGCTGGAAATAAACCAACATGTTACATTACCATTGAGAATATATGGCATCCTCATTTCCGTAATTTTGTTATAGCTTGTTACGAAAATATTTCCAGCTTATAATTTATTAATAAAGGATGTTTCATTAATAAAATATGTATTCTGAATCACCTTGTAGAATCAACAATCGATGATAATTGTGTGTTTTAAGTTTAAGTATTTAACTTAGGATCAGGTTCGATTAATTAATCCCAAAATTGGATTTATACACATAACATAACAGAATCATTATTATACTCAGAAAAATGGAGACAATTTTAAAACAAATTTCTCATATTTGTGCTCAAAATTGCTCAATTTTGAATGTCCCGCCAAATGACTCCATGACGTTTTGAAACGCAACTCTTCAGTAAACATTGACTGTTCCAATTCAAACAACGTTGCCAAGTTTGTGCCAAGCAAATGATGAATAAAAATTACGTCATGCATTACGTTTTAACGAGTAATATCTAATTATTTTATTACATAATATTCGGTTAATATTACGATACTCAACGGTGGTTCTTATAAATTATTCACTAGCTTATTTGCAAAAATGTAGAAAGGTTATTATGTTCATAACATGGACAACAATTCGTTAACCAAGTCGGTATTGGATCTGAAATATGGTTGAAAACATGTTTTCAAATCATGCTTTGAAAACATGTTGTTTTTTTTTCTTACTCATTCATGGTCAGTTTTAATTCTGAGCGAAACAAAGCCTCGTGCTCACAAGAAAACTCGACAACACATTATTTTAACCGAATAATTATAACGACATTCTCTTCAAAATGTCTACTGTTGAGTTCACTTTATTGATGTTTCGTGATAACGAACTTTTCACTCCAAGAAATTTTTTTTTCACAATTACTGTACGCTTATTTCTTAAGTGAAACAAAAGAACCGTATTTTTTTTTTTAATTTAAATTAATTGTAAGCCCCACAAAAAATAGATGAGTTGGTAGCTTTTTTTTTCACTTTAGAAATGCTTAATAGACATTATGGGACGTGTACAGTTCAGCCTATACAGAAAAGCTGATGCTTCGGAACACGCCCTCCTCGACTAATGTCTTATGGCAGAGTAAGTGTTGCATAGTGTGTGTGTAATGAGGAAACGCACTTGCCACGTTTGCTCGGCAGTTTAGCCTAGTAGTATACATTTTTAATGTTTCTAATTCTGCATTATCTCACCAAGTGCGTTTCCATTTGGCAGATCCACACGGCACGGTTCCACCCAGAATTACCGAACCAAAAATAACCATGAACGTGAAGCAGGGGGACGATGCCGTATTACCTTGTTCGTCGCAGGCGTTTCCGCTCCCTTCCTACAGGTAAAATAAATAAATTGTCAATACAAAAGTATAAGTTTGAAAGTTTGCGTTGCTCCTTGAAAAAAAGTTATAGCGGCGGCTTAAAAAAAAAGTTAACTTTTGCTTGAATGATTCAATTCACAGTTTGAACACGTCTAAGATATTCAGTTTCAAATTTTTGCCAAAGTTGTTTGTTGGGTTTAAAGTATTAGAGTGGCATCTTTTGATACCACAAACCTCCGGTTGCTACTGCATTAATTCTAATGATTGAAATGTGTTTGTCTTTATATAACATAAATTAATATTGTGTTTATATATATAAATATATATACTGTATATAGGTATTATTGAAATAATGTGTATATTGTAATTACATGGTATATTGTGTATATTATATGGTATGTTATGTATATACAGTATACTTACGTGTGCATGTGTTCTTTTTTTAATGAGAGCTTGCAGTTGATTTGGTGGAAATAAGACACTGCAAAAACTAAAGGTCCAATAATTGCAATAATTGCAACAACTGTCCTAATAGATGTCTAAGGGTTCCGTCCAGGGGGTTCGTATGAAAGGTTTCGGCTCTAAAATGGATGCGTCTAAATCTGTCAATTATCTGCAATTTTTCATTGAATTGAATAAAAATACTACAAAGCCTAGGAAGCTGTAACTTGAAAGGCGGTTAGGTCTCATGCCGAAGGAAGCCACGAGTGTAATGGCGACTTGGCTTTGTCGTCATGGGATGTGTTGCACCCAATTAAACTGCAAATTTGGTAGGGAAACCACAAGATCCAGGAAGTTAAATATTGGCAGGCGGTTAGATCTTACTCCGAAGGGGAGCATTAGTATGTTGGTGGCTCGATAATGTTGTCACGTGCGATAATGTACGATAATGTGCGACACTCGATTTAGCCAACATGAAAACAACGTTGCCTGTAACTTACATTCTTTATCTCAACAATGTACAATGTGTGCATTTGCATGGCGTCGTTTTTGAACTTTTCTTTTAATTTCTGATTTAAATTTTAAATATCATGTGATGTGTAATCTTGAACGCCCTTTTGAAGCAATTCTAATCTCCCTTTTCATTGCAGTGTTCTTTCAATTTGGTTTTTGATATGATGTTGTCTTTGTTTTCTAACATTGCGGAAAAGCTGACCTATTGAGCAACAACGTACGAAACAAAACAGCAAACAAATTTTTGCATTATTGTGTAAGTTTGTGACAACCCACGCCAAAAATTTTTAAATCATTAATATTCGGAATTTGAAAAGTAGAGCGCAAAATCACAATGGGAATTACGACAAATGTTAACCTTTTAGGGAGATAAATTAAAGTGATGGCATTGTTGAGATGCATTGTTAGGAAGGTTTGTGTTGCCACTTAAGTTATTGTATACCAGGCAACGCTAAAGTAATTACCAACTTAATATCAGTTATCTTATATGTCTGGTCAGATTTAGTACAATGATTCTAAAGTGGCTTTACTGTAGATACTCTATTTGCACTAAACTCTTATTAACTCTTCGCACTAAATTTCATTCTACCCTTTGTAGTCGCAATTTTTGTGATAACACAGCGCATTGCTACAGTTTGGCAGGTTTTTCCACATTGCACCGGTGCATAGCTACAGCTTTTCAAGGCTTTTTAGCTTAACAATATGCACAGTAAACTCACCAACGGAAGACTATTGAGAATTCAGCGTGCCTTTGCACAAGTTTTTTGGCAAGTGTGTAGATATAATGAAAATTTTGAAACTCATAAAATAGTTTTCACATTCTAGTCAATTTAATTAGAATGTTGATTTATTTTTAATCTTCACAGTTTATTGAAAAGTAGGTGTTTTCTTTTTTCACTTTTTTTATATTAAATTTTTATGCCATTTTCGTTAATGGAAAATTGAAGTGCTTCTTTCAATTTGGTGTCAGCTTTCATTTTCTAGATTTTTTTTTCTTTCTCTTCAAGGAGAAATGTTTTTCTTTTATCTATTCCTTAAAACGTTTTTCAAATAATCTCACTAGGAGTGATAAAATCAACTCTGAAAATAATCCTTATCTCCCACAAAGTCTTGTCTTTCACCAAGTCTGCAAATTCCTCATAACTCTTTTTTCTTCCACTTTTTTTTGTGTGTGTGTGGAAAAAATTCATCGACTTAATTGCCTAGGATATGGTCGAGAAAAAAAAATAGGTCCAGAAAAACTTTAATAACAAAATTGAATTATCAACCGTAGATATTTTTTTTTGTCATTTCTTTTCCTCCAACTTTTGGTGTATCTTCAGTAAATTGCTTTCGCCACGATTTCAGTTAGCTTAATACATATACTAATCTTTTATATTCTTTAATGCTCAGTCGTGGCTTTACTCTTTTTTTTTATCCATTTTAAGAAAATTGCATTGTGTGTGTTTTTTTCACGTGTCTACCTAAAACGGAATAGTACTAAAAGGTGCTTTATAAATAAAAGAAAAGCGTAAGAAGTGGAAAAAAATACAAGCACTGAGATAAATGACTGCAGTTAAAATAATCCTAGAAATTACTAGTAGCACCAGTACAGTGTAGTGGAAGAGAAATCATTCTCTAAGAGAAAACAACGCAGTGGTTTATTTTCTCAGTGTCTCTTTTGCTGCTGCTAGCTACTTTAAAATTCTAATTGGATCTGGCTAACAATTCAGCTGGAAGCATTCAATCACAGTTTGAATTTCGAAGGGTGGGTTTTTTATACCCCTTCTATTTTCTTTTATATA
>JAQIWH010003068.1:0-21472 GCA_034695005.1 Cryptops parisi | reverse complement strand
TGACGTTAAATCTCACAATGTGGCGCTGATTTCGCACAAATACGGTGCTGCCCTCTGAATAGGGCTCGTTGCCTATTGAGATAAGCATTAGTTTTTGAGTCGGCCCGACGCTCTTTGAGGGAATTCAAGCAATCTAATTTTAAAAGTTAAAATTACTTTTGTTTTTTGTATTTTATTTTGCAGGTATCAAAAGTTCAACATGAAAATTATTTGATAGTTTCATTGTATAACTTTAAAAAATTCTAATCTTTGTCATTCCATTAACAACTTCGTTGTACTGTACAAATTGTTTGAAATTTTATATTTTGTAAATCAACTTTTTGTAAAATTGTATTTTAAATCATTGTTCAATATTTTCTTGTAATTTAAATATTTATCAATTTGTGTAAAATTATATTTCATAAAAATTGTAATTAAAGTGGAATTTAAGATTGTCATTTTCATTATTTCACTGTACTGTACTTTATCTACTTAAATAAAGTTGGTTTATATTCATAATTTTTTTGTACTAAAATAATAAAATTTTACATAAATGTAAATATAAAGTAAATAAAATTCGGTAAATTTAATAAATTAAAAATGTAACTAATTCATTAATTTTAATGCTTAATAAAGCAAAATGCATAATTTCAAATTGCTTTTGAAATTTAATTATTTTTGTATTTATATTTTTCTTTGCAGGTGTCCTTTGCAAATATTATTTTAATAATTTAGAACTCGATGAATTATTCAATGATTAATCAATGCAATTTTAAAATTTGTTTTTACTGCAATTTCTAATTTTAAAATTTTAATGCTTATATTGTCCTGCTTTAATATAAAAAGTTCTTTAATATAATCTACAATTTTAGACTTTTTTGTTGAAACTTGGAATATCAATTGTTATTAATTTACAAATTAATGAGTAGTGAATTCAACTTATTTTTTGAAGATTAAGTTTTTAAATTTCAAGTATAGCAAAATTTTAACTTTAACTCTACTTTTTTACGTCCAAATAGAGTCGATAACTAATATAATTCTATGTAAATTAAAGAGACTTGTCCACTAACTTTGGAAATTATAGCAAAAATACGTCCGAAGTGGACTAGCCTTAAGTGGTATTTAATTTATAATATTTCAATGTCCTTTGTTGACTGGTACTTGAAATTCAATTGAAAATTACGTTACGAAGCTTATTACTGAAAATTGAACAAAACTATAATTTTGAATTTATTCAATGCACGTGTATAGTAGTTCATTAGTTAAAAATTAAAAATAGAAATCGAACGTTTGCTATCGGCTGCATTTTACAAATTGTGTTCTCCCAAAAAAATTATATATATTTATTATTTTATGAACGAAGTCGTCAGTTGTGTAATAAATAAATAGGGATAAACCCACTTAAAAAGTGTCACGATGTAAAATAATTAATCCATGAATCAATATAAGCGTTCCAAATTTCAACAAATGTCTTTTCATATGGGCTAAGTTCACAATGCAGCTTTTTTCGCTTATAAGCGCTAACATGTCGGTCACGTTGTACAGTAACTGCACAAATGTTAGTGCTGTTAGTAATGTTAGCGAAAAAAAAGCTGCATCTTTAACTTAGCCCGGTTTTTATTAAAATCGTGGCTCTTTAAAACCAAGGGGGCGGAGCTTACAGTTTAATAAATTGAAAACCATTAATTACCTTGTAAAAATAACGGCCATGGTTTAATGTAATCTATTTCCAAAAAAGTAGTTTAAAATATGTTATTTTTCAATACACTGTTCATATTAGACTTCGAAACATACGCAACAAATCGAATTTGTAAAAAATCAGTCCTTGTGGCGCCATCCATGGACAATATAAATTACTATGGAAGAATAGTACAGTAGAGGTATTGTTTTAAAATCACGGGGGTGGAGCTACGGGTATAATTATGGTCATTAACCCCACCCCCGTGGTTTCGGAATGATACAATTAGTTCAATATTTTTTCGATAGATAGCACAAACTGTATTAAATCTTGGTAAATTCTGCAATTTTTCTGATAAATAGTAGACTTCATCTCGTCCATAGATGGCGTCACAAGGACTGATTTCGTGTAAATTTCATCAACTACGTAAGGTTTGAAGGCTGGTCTGCATAAAACTATTTGTCGTCAGTTCTGCATGATCATGACAGATTGCACAGACAAAACGATATGTGTTCACGGACAGTGTGACGCATTGCATCAACTGAATAAGTAGCGTAAACACGATTTTTGCGTCGGTCTTATCTGCCAAACTGATTTTTTCATGCTAGACTGACGACAAAACGTTACGTGTAGACCAGGCTTCACCGAAATTAACATACAGTACTTTTTTTGGGAAATAAATTACAGTATATTAAATTTTAAGGTACCGGTACTCTTTCATTAGATGCCCATGCTGCTTGCTGGGTGTTTCGATTATGAATTCGGGGAATAAGGTTAGGCAAAGCATAACGAATCGGTTATGATTTATTATGTTTTTGTTTGCTTATTTAGCCTAACCTGCTTCCCCGGAGTCATAATCGAAACACTCAGCAAGCAGCATGGGCATCTAATGAAAGAGTAACAAAAACAATTAATCGAACATTTTAATTTTTTTTTTTAAATTACACAATGAAAATATCAAATAAAAATTGAACTTGCCAATTAGAAAATGAAAAACAAAAACAAAAACTAGATTACTTGATCATTCCATTAATTTGTAATTTTTAGATCAACATTAGTGAGGTTTAGACCGAATTAAAAGACCCAACTCAACAATGACTCATTTCAACTGATACTTAAACTAATTAAAATGACTACACAAATATTTCATTCAATTCAGCTAAAACTATTAAAATACTACAATTTAAACGACTTCCGTGAGATTTTCTCGAACTTTGTCTTGCAGCTGCAAACAAATGGCGAGAAAACGAGTCTTGGGTTCTCTATAACCCAAGCACGCGAGCACGTTATAGCACGCGAGAGTGACCTTTCGCGGCGTTTTCCGTGATTGGCAATCGCTTCTTTTCTTCCTCTCGAGGCTGCGCAGTGAAGCGGGAAAACAAGGGAGTTTTGAAACTAAGTTTCGGTCGCCAGCAAAAAATGGTACTAAATTTACATTGTTATTGAGTAGAAAATGATTTATTTAAAACCAAAAAGAAGCATTACTAGACTAGTAGAAGACTAGTAGACCATTGAAAAAAAGTATTAGAAAATGCTAAATCCCTGACTTCTTTTGACAATCCATGAATTTTGAAAACAAAACCCTGACATATTCAGAAAGTCGGAACCCTGGATAATCTTTTTTTTCCTCCATATACTTTGTGCGAATTTAGACTTTAAATACGCAATTTTATTAAATTATGAAAAAAAAAATAAGCATAAGCCTACAATACACAAAATTGACAATTTGTGAGTAAATAGTTGATTGTGCACAACACATTTCGGTTGTCCAACACATGCTCGAGAGTAACATTTTTAAAACATCATCTACTCTACTAATTAACCAGCACCGAATTTGAATAAACTTAAGAAAATTGTTAAATTGAATTAAAACTCAGTGAACTACTGTTAGAAACCCAGGGGACTTTTTTAAAACAATAAATAAATAATTTGCTTTGCTGTAACGACAGTTAAACCGGCCGCTATTTGCGAGATATTGATGCCGCGCTCGCGCGTCCTTCTCTCGGCTGGCGCCTTTCTCGGCGACCGTGCTGCGCAATTCGTTGCAGGCTTCGCTGTATAGCCCAGCGCGGGCAATTTAAACTAAATAAAAATAAAATTTTACACAATAAAATTTGTATAGTGGTTTGTCCTGGTCGTAAACACACAGCACTTTAAATGAAAAGTCTCAAAGGCTCTACAAAAGAACAGGTTTTCCCTGCTATAGTATTCGGAAAAAGGCAGTAATGATTTGCAAATATCGACAGTTGAAAAATACAAAGATTTATTCGCAATGATAAAAAACAATACTTAGGGTTTAAGGTAAAACGGTAATTGATAAATAATGACTGATGAAATGAAACAGTAATTAGTATGCAGTGATTAATAAATAAGACAGTGCTTAATAACTGAAAAAGGTTACTATGAAACTCGTTTGACATGAAAACTCAGCAATTACACTTTAAAATTCTTTCTTTACACAAGACTCGTAGTAAAAACACACAAGATGAATAACAAAAAACTTAATTGAGAGATTCTAAATATTTTTAGACCATTATAGGCCGGAACGCCTCTGAACTAAAATAATAAAATTGTTTGAAAACCACACAATCCATGATTCCCCGTTCTTTCCTCGAGCCACGAGCAGCTTGTTCTCCACTTAACTAACGATGAAACAGATCGTGATCTCATGCAAAACAACAGTACTCAGTAACGTCCTTAAAACGTACTTATAAAGTTATAGCTTCTCGCTACGTTCCTGGTAAAACACTATTAATTACTTAAATAAAAACAATATCACAAATAAAACTTTAGCAGTTTCCTGAATGCTTAACAAAACGATAACGATTTCTTAAATCAAATACAACACTAGGAAAACTCTAGCAATTTCGTAGCACAGCCAGCCGCATACTCGTTAACCACATTTATATCTATTCTTTAACATTTATCGTGTAAAGATTGCCTGTAGTTTCCTGAACATCACAATATTACATTTTTCTCACGCTACAGTTCTATTTGGTTTTCTGTAACTAAAACCAAAGATATAGAGTACATACCTTTGAACTAAAACTCATCACACTGTGCTGTACACGTCTCTTCATTTATACAATTCAATTTAACTTAACTTAACACACTTTGCTGCGCTGCTGTCTACTGTTCTTAAACTTATTTTCTAAACGTAAACTATTTAAAACCTAAACTTATTTCTATATCATAAGAACACTTCGGATGTTTGATTATCCGTTATTTTAACACTTTTTTTTTCACAACACGTTTTTATAAACTGTTCTTCGTCGAAATTTTACACAAAACGTTCAAAAGTCATTTCTTTCGGTTCGTCTTTAATTTATCTTCTTTTTAATACCCTCTTTTTGGTATCTTAACACTGTTTTTCTTGATTTTATGGTTTTTTGTCCGTTTTCCCATGCAACTTTTTGTTGTTCGCTAAAGCAATTAGCAACCCGGATAGGGTGACGCGGTGGACAATAGTTTTTTAACGGTTTTTTCAGTTCTCGGAATTGGTAGACAGGTTAAGTCTAAAAACACGTTTTGCTGAGTGACGCATTTAACCACGCCCTCTGTCTGACGTTGCGCTCGACCCCCCTTGCCTACAACTGACGTCGTCTGCTGACCATTGTTATTCCTAACACTACTATTAAAATAAATAAAAACGGTCTATGATTGTCGATGTTACTGAATGCCGAATTTTGAAGTTGGGAACTTGTTTGCTTAACAAAATAACTAAATAGTGTATTATAGCTGGTCAGGATCAGGAGCATCTTCCACGAAAAACATGTCGAACACGGACATCGACAAATGCAAATTAAATATTTCAACAACAAAATGTGATGAGATGGTTAGTCGTAGCAAAAATACAGATAAGTTTTTCAAACACTACAAAAATACATGTCACTTTTTTTTTCATTAAACACGTACAAAAAAAAAAGTTCGCACAAAAATTTTAAAAAATGCATCAAATTACGCATCTGGACCGATGACATAGCGGCAAATTGGACATTTCGCGTGTTCCAATAGCCATCGGTCGATGCAACTGGCATGGTAGAAATGAGCGCACGGAAGAAATCTTGTCATCTGCTCGGAAGAAACATTTTCCAAGCAAATGTGACAATGAAGCGGGTGGATTGGCCGAGTAGCTCGAAACTCCATGAACATGTTCATGTCGTCGTCGGTTAACTCCTTGTCACCCGTGTCGTTCGGCACTTGCTCGAGGAACCCTTCGGTCAGTGATCGAAAGTACCGTTCGAGGCGGTTTTCGTCCCGAACAAATTGGCGGACGGCGTCGCTGAACCTATCCGATATTAAGTGAAGAATATCATTGAAATGATTCAACTGGTTGTTGAGTTTGGTGCGAACAGTCCCCAATTGTTCGTCGAAGCAGCTAGGGTCTTCCACCACGTCTCGGCGATACCGGTCGATCTGGCTCCAGTAGTCCCGAACCAAGTTCTCGTGAATCGGGAAGAAGTCCTCCTGAAACCGCTGCACGGCTTCGTCCGAGTCCTTCACGAGTTGCACCAGGTCGGGGCAGAAGCCGACGAACGCTTTCGAATTCATCAGGTAGCGCAAAAAGGTTCGACGGCACGGCTGAGTTTGTAGAAGGAGCGCCGTGTTGGGGTGTCCACGACTCCAGATGAACTCGGTGTACCGATTGTGACCGTGAGTGGGTGGGACATAGTGAAACCGGTGAAACCACGTGCGCGATGACTCGTCGATGTTGAGGCGCCCGTCGTACTCGTTCTGCACCCAGTCGAAAGCCGAATGATCCCAGAAGTTATTCGTCGAACAGCCGACTTGCCGCGTGCAAGCTTCTATAGAATTCACAGTACCGAAGATGGAAGCGTCGTAGCGTTGGATGTCTTTCGTGTATCGGTCCATCAGTGGAGCCGCGCGTGGGGCCTCGAGTCGGTCACCATCCCGAAACTTGGGATACAACAACATGGTGAACCAAAAGTAGCGTATCCTGTCCAAGAGAACAAACAAAAATTATATATTACAACGGTGTACAACAAATAAAATGTATTTTTCTTAACTATCGGTATCGTAAATTCCAATCCACATCGAAATATATTTCATAGCATATAAAGTAACGATACTTTAATTTGACATTAATCGGATCTAGCATTAAATAATTACGATTATTACTTTGGCCACGTGGTGAAATAAAGTTGCCAAAAAAAAATAGAATTTAACAATTGAGTCAAACTCACCTGTAACTTAGAAGTGGGTGATGTATTCTATCACGATTTTCAAATTTTCCTCGAGATAAAAGCGCAGGACAATTGGATGGATGGATGCACGTCAAGTCGAATGGCTTCGCAATGAATCAATGCTGATTTACAAATGTCGAAAGTAGTTCGTTCAGTGCGCGGTTAAATTGCGCGTAGTAATCGAATCGTTGTGATCATCATCGCGGACGCGGAGGGAGACTTTGTTTTGTCGGCTGTGAAAGTAACAAGTCCTCCCTCGTCGTTGGTTTGGTTGGTTATCTTATGAAATTATGGCTGTAAAACCTGTAGAACAATTAAATCTTGGTATGAAAACAGTGTATGACGTGTATAAACCATCCCTGAGTATAGTTATTTATCAATTTTGCTTGTCGTTATGTAGATTCCGGTCTGGAACAAGGATTTTTGGCGTTTTATCATGCCTTACCTGAGGTAAATAAAAGGGCGCCAAGTTTAGATGATGTGAAAGGGGGATTAGAAATCTTAATAGTGGGTTGGTGATAAACTAGTTCATTAAGTTATAATTTGTATATATACTTATCTTTTCATACCTAGAAACCACCGGCTACGTTCCGTGTCTTCGATCGAAATGTGAGGTTCCAATTTTAATGGTTTACTTTTTTGTAGTGAGACATAGTTGAAATAAATACTGTAATGAATTCTATTGATTTTGCATAGGATTATTATACAGTACATGGAAGTGATGCCCTATTGGCTGCCAAAGAAGTTTTCAAAACATCCGGCGTCATCAAATATCTCGGCAGCGGTACGTTAACGAGTCACCATCTCGTTAACGTTGCAGTTGCGATATGAACATTGTGCATTATTTTTAACAACGCATTGGTCGTAAAGAAAAACTAAGATTGTGCGTATTCTATTTTGTAGGTGAGAAAAAGGTTGAATCGGTGGTACTCAGTAAAATGAACTTCGAATCGTTCGTCCGTGATCTTTTGCTCGTTCAACAATATCGCGTCGAAGTTTATTGCAACAAATCGGGGACCAAATCTGGAAATAATTGGACGCTGAAGCACAAGGTTCGTCGTTGGACATCATTAACGATTTTCCAGAATTGATAATTTCACTTCACGATATTTTTTGTTCGTACGTAGGCTTCGCCCGGGAATTTGACGCATTTTGAGGATTTGCTGTTTGCAAACGTTAATATCACGTCGAGCATTGGTGTCATGGCTTTAAAACTGTCCATTGAAAATAGTCAATATGTATGTTGCCTATTTTACATTTTATATATGAGGAGAAAATTGTTGTTAAATTTTGTTTTTCCATCTAGAACGTAGGAATGTGTTTCGTCGATACGATGGCGTACAAGTTTTCAGTTTGCGAGTTTGTCGATGACAATAAGTTTTCATCTTTAGAGGTCATTAAATTTTTTAACCTTAATAGTTTAATAAAACCATTGATTTTTACTTGTAACGAATGCAAATTATTTTTTAATAGGCATTGACCGTCCAATTAAGTCCTAAGGAATGTGTATTACCGTCTGGAGATAAATCACCCGAAGTGACGCTTATTCAACAGTTACTCGAACGAAATAAAGTCCTCATCACTTCTAGAAAAAAAAGTGGGGATTGACATTTTATTGGTAACGCACGTTTTATTTATTTATTGTTTTCAAACGGATCAGAATGTTTGATTAAACATTTCAGCCGAGTTCACGAACAAGGATTGCGTTCAAGACTTGAATCGTTTGCTGCAGGCGCCGAAAGACGAACAAATGAATAGCGCCGTGTTACCGCAAATGGATCTTGTCAACGCCATGTCCGCGCTTGGGGCCATCGTTAAATATTTGGAGGTGCGTTTTATCATTGTGTCAATTGTGTCATTTAGTTTTTTGAATTAATACAGTTTTGGGATTTTGTTTTGTGCGCAGTTGTTATCGAACGAAGAGAACTACGGCAGCTACCAACTGTCGACGTTTGATTTCCGGCATTTCATGCGACTCGATGCGACGGCCGTGCGTGCGTTGGATTTGTTGCCTCTTGCGGGAGATAATTTGCGTAACACGTCGGTGCTTGGAATGTTGAATCAATGTCGAACACCTCAGGGTCAACGTTTATTGGCACAGTGGGTTAAACAACCGCTGAGTGACATTAATCGAATAGGTCGGTATGAACAACGTGTTTGATTATAATTATCTAATGGTGGCGTTCAATTATTTTGTGTTTAAAATTGTTTTATTTGTTAAGAGGAGCGTTTGAACGTCGTCGAAGCTATTCACGAAGATCACGAACTTCGGCATTTGTTGCAAGAAGATTACTTGCGTCGGTTTCTCGATTTCCAGCGCATGGCGAGGAAATTTCAAACAAAACGTGCCAATCTTCAGGTGATTAAACTTGGACTATGGATGATTATTTACGTTAGTCGAAATTTGTAATAATATAAATATGTGTGTTTACAGGAGGTGTATAAAGTTTATCAAGCCGTTGGCAAACTTCCCGATTTAATGGAATCCATAACGAACAACAAATCTTCACATAGCCAGTTACTAAACGCGTTGTTCGGCCAACCTATCAACGTGAGTGTTTAACTTTCTAAAATGGTGGAAGATAAATGGTAGCGTTGATTTTAAACTTGGGGGAATTTTGATGTTTTCTAGGAATTGATAAAAGATTTTTCCAAGTTTTGCGAGATGGTCGAAACGACGATCGATTTGGATAAGATCGAAAGCAACGAATATCTCGTCAAAGTAGATTTCGACGATGCCCTTGCAAGTTAGTAGACCCTACTTTGTTAACATAGCTAATGACATGGAAAAAGTTGTCAAAACGTATGAAAAATTTTTTTTTCAGGTTTGCGTTCCAAAATGGACGAAGTCGACGAAAACGTTCGTAAAGAATTGTCAAAAGTTGCTCGTGATTTAGGTTTGGACAGCGGAAAATCGGTGAAATTGGAATCCAATGAACAGTTGGGGTATTACTTCAGAGTCACGAGAAAGGTGATAGGTCGATTTTTGACTTACTATTTTTATATATATAATATAAATTCTATGATTAACATGAACGTGTGTTTTTCATTGTAGGATGAAAAAATGTTACGTGACAACAAAAATTATCGGACAATTGACACGAACAAAGCTGGCGTTCGGTTCAACAACAGATTGTTGCGCGACTTGAACGAAGAGTACATTTCTACGAGAAACGAATACGCCGACAAACAGAAAGCTATTGTCCAGGAAATTATCACTATCGCCGGTAAATAGTCAAGAGATTGGAAGTCAGTTTTCGTCCTACAATGTGTTATTCATTCCTATTTCGTGTTTTTGATTAGCGGGATATTCCGAACCGATGCTACGATTGAATAATTGCATCGCCATGTTGGACGTGCTGGTGAGTTTTGCTGTCGTCGCTGCGAATGCTCCTATTCCGTATGTCAGACCGAAAATGTTACCCAAAGGTTAAATAATACGTTGTTATTTTATCTTTTATTCATTGTGTTATTAGAAAAATTAATAAAATGTAATTAATATTTTTCAGGTAGCGGGAAAATGGTGTTGAAGGCTGCGAGACATCCGTGTATGGAACTTCAAGATACAGTCAAGTTTATACCGAACGATGTCGAGTTTGAGAAAGGTTGCGTATGCAAAAATTAATCTTAGATTATTAAATAGAGTACGGTTTTAATGTTGTTCTTTTGTGTTTTTTTTTGGTAGGAGATAAAATGTTTCATATCATCACGGGTCCGAACATGGGAGGCAAGTCAACGTACATTCGCTCGGTAAGTAGGCATACGTGTCCCATAATATCTAGTATATGACGTATCTTGTTTTGTAACGAATAACTTTGATCCTAGGTCGGAGTGATTGCCTTTCTCGCTCATATCGGTTGTTTCGTACCGTGTACGGAAGCTGAAATCTCATTGGTCGATTCCATCATGACGCGTGTCGGTGCCGGCGACAGTCAGCTGAAAGGCGTGTCGACGTTTATGACCGAGATGTTGGAAATTTCTTCCATTTTAAAAGTATGTTTTGTTGGATGACGATTCAAACCAACCTATGGAATGGGTTTAATGTTTCTTAATGTGATGCAGACTGCGACGTCGGATTCTTTGATCATCATCGACGAACTGGGACGTGGAACGTCGACCTATGACGGGTTCGGTCTCGCTTGGGCTATTTCCGAGTAAGTACATTTTTGAAATTCCGTGATAGTTAAAATATGTACAAAGTGTCGTTATTTTTTAACATTATTTTTAACATCGTGCAGGTACATTGCCACGAAAATTGGATCGTACACGCTGTTCGCAACTCATTTCCACGAACTAACGCAGTTAAGCGACGAAGTCAAAGAAGTCAACAACCTTCACGTAACGGCACTCACGGCTAATGACACGCTGACGTTATTGTACAAAGTTAAACCAGGTATAAAAAGCTATTTTTGGAGGTTGTTATTATTTGTTATTGTTTTTAACGTTGCTTTAAATTTTGATAGGCGTTTGCGATCAGAGTTTCGGCATTCACGTCGCTGAAATGGTTCATTTCCCTGCTAGCGTTATCGAGGTCGGTGGATGCAATTTATATGTCATTAATTCATGACGATGTCCATTGAAGATAATGTGAATTATTTTCAACAGGATGCAAAACAGAAGGCAAGGGAATTGGATTTCCAGTCTCTATTTAAAGAAAAGCTTTCCACTGCCGATGATGACGATCCCGCACGCAAGAAAGCTAAAAACGATAAACTGGTACGTCGTTTTATTGACAGTTTAATTGTAACAGTATGACTCGGTATAAAATTGCATTAATTCCTTGTTATCCACAAGGGTCATGTTTTTGGAAAATGCCAAAGAAATCGTCATTACTCGCCTTGTTCATTTGACGTTCACACTTTGTACTTTCTGAGTATTTTAAACCTATGCTGGGCTAAACAGACTAAAAAACTTACTTGTCTGCCTTATTTTTTTGCAGGAAGCGGAAGAAATAGTTCGCCGTTTTCTCGACGATGCACGAGAATGCGTTAAGAAAAATCTCCCGCCCGACGAGTTCAAAGAAGCCATCGACAAGCTGAAAACTGGCGTTAAGGCTAATCCCAATCCTTGTTTGCGAGCGATTTTATCCCAACTTGAATCGTAATGCGTGAGTACTGTTTTCATTTGTTTAGTCACTTTGTTTTCAAACGCGTCATTTCGTTTATTTATAAGCTGTCGTTTCACTCGATTTTTCGTTTCGAACGTGAATTTTCATTATGAGAAATAATTTTTCGCCAAGGCGAATAAAACAATCTTGAGGATGTATAAATTATATTTAACTTACAAAATTAAAACATTGAACAACGAACGTATGCTATGTTTTCTTCATGTTGGAATTCATGCCAACGAATCTTGTCGCAGCAACGGCGTTGTGACGTTGGGATCTTCGTATACAAATTCCATGAGTCCGTTTTTGATATTCTGCAACATCAAAAACGAATGAGTGAGATGTAGTTGTGTAAAAATAAAGACACAATAAGCCTACGTACTTCTTTTCCGTTCCTGGACATATCTATCGTTTTGTTGATTGCTCGATTGACCGCCTGACACAAGTCCAATTCGTCTAGGATTTCTTCCTGGAGTATTTCTTCGATGATGTCCTCCAGCGTTATGATCCCAATAACCAACTGAATAGCACGGATTTTCTTTTAAAAAATAATTGCGACGCTGGTTTTGTTTTTGAGTTGCAAGTCAAGAATCATCACCTTTTGTAAAAGTTCGCTGGATAGAGGCGGGGGTGGCACGTGACCAGTTTTGTCCCAGTGATCCGACAAATGGACGATGGACAAGTGATCTGCGAGAAACGCATGCTGTACTTATAGGCAATGGTTTGTTGCCATAGTATATGTATATATAACAAGGGATGACGACGTAGCGTACTTTTGCCAGTTTTGAAATGGTTCAATAGAGCGAAGAGCGACATGGTGTCCGGCACGAAATGGGGTGGTCGGAACGATTTTGTTTGCAGCAAGTCGCGAATCGGTATCGGCGTGCGGACGTCGATGTTGATGAGCGTCTTGACCATGAGGACGCCGACAATGTGGTGAAACGTGGCTTCGTAAATGGGTATCCGCGAATACGTCGATTGGAGAATCTGTTGAGAGAATTTAACTATTCGTTAAAACAAACAATTTGCACTTGAATTGTCTGTTTTGGCGCCTATGGCTTGAAAACATGCCGTTTTCAACAAAACGAGCTATTTGCGCTAATTATTCGGAAAATAAGTTACAAGTTTGTTTTCACCTTAATCATGGTGTCTTCGTCGAGACATTCGTCGATGTTGATCATAAACACCTTTTCAATGGTGATCATGGCGTGACGTACGGTCTTGCCGTGCATGTCGAGGACACCCTGTTGAATTTCATTTACCGAAAACAAAACTTAAATTAAAATAATATTTAGAAGTTTGGCGTTTTTTGTTTCGACCATCGGGTAAATGAAAACTCACTTGAAGCGTTCGGAATTCATCTTGCGATAAGGCATCGTCGTCTTCTTTTTTGTTGCAAGCGTCCATCGCCGATTTCGATTCCGTACCGTGAAGATCGACTAGTGCCTACAAAACAAACATACATTACATTGCATGTCGATTTCATTTCAAGAATTGAACTCGGCATCCAAACTAGCCTTCAATTCGGCTCGTCTGTAAAGCGTTGGATGATCGACTCCCAAAATACAGTCGAGAACTTTGGACACCGGGTACGCGACGACGAACAGCAATCCCATAGAAAAGTAGACGAACCTAGATGTTTTATTCGCTCCTTAGTTTCAGTTTGATATCCTATTTTGCAAACAAAAAATCCAACTTACGGTGTTAACGTGGATCCTAGAAACGCCCCGTGTTTGGCGAAAAGAGCTTGCGGGAAAATCCTAGAATTTCATTTTATTTTTTTATGCGTTAATCGACGACGTCAACAAACGTTTTTTTTTTTTTTTGCGATCACTCACTCGCCGAGAATGAGAACGACGGTGACGGAAGTGGTGACGGCGATGAGAGGGTTGGACAGTTTGTCGAGGAACATGGGCATCGCTTCGAGACAGATGGTGTTGCCGAGGAGTAACGTCACCAAGAGCAGATGGCGCTTTTTGAGCAGCGGTAACAGTTTGTTGGCATACTTTTGCTCTTTGGCCAAACCGCCGTGCTTCATCAGCTGCAGTTTAGTCGATTCCAACGACAGCAGGCCCAAACTCAAACCCGAATAAATAGCTGAGGATAAAGAAAAATAGAGGGGAAAATGTAGGAAATGAAATGAAAATAGTCAAAAACAAGACGTTAAAATATAATTTTTGACTTTTTCTTTTGTCTTGTTTTTGACTATTTTCATTTCCTACAATCGCAAATCATGGGGGCTATCAGTTGAATTAACAAGAGACGATCGTTAAAAAAAAACTTTTGTTTTTTGTCATCTCCTCTGTTCATTTCTCTACGGACAACGTGCATAAATCGATGTCTTCCTCAAAACATAAATTGCATACTATCTAGTTTCAGGTCGTATACATATAAATTTGTTGGTAAATATTTAAAAAATTAACACGATAGTCTATTTACAATCGATGTCTATTGATCCTAAATATTTAAAAGTTAGTACTTTATAATTGTATATATTCATTTTTTGCTTGACCTCGTTTATCGAGGAAATTGTTGTGAAATTTTTGTCAATATCGAAAAACATGCAACGTGAGAAGAGTGAAATCGTTGAACTATTTCCCATCAACGGATGAGATGTTTCGATTTTCTAGTTCGTGTCCATTGCATCGTTGTTTTGCGAACATTTGTTAGAAATTATTAACATTGCCACCAATTTTAAGTCATTGTTTGTTATAGACCACGATTTTCAAATTGATATACGGGGTGTCGCAGAAAAAAGAATCCACGCTTGAATAGCTCGTATAATTAAAATAGTGGATACATTTTTTTTTTTGCAACACCCTGTATAGTACTGGTATAATCTGAAAAACTAAATATCTGGTTGAAGCTATAAACGTTCTCTTGACAAATCGATTATCATCTCCATTATCGATGACTCTGTCGATCGGGCAAAGTATTACAATTTTATCTTTGATTGCTAATAATTATACTCTTTTTAACACAGCGCGTGTGTCATACTTTTGTTCATTCGATATAGCGTCAATTAATATCTTAATTTACTGACCAATGCAATGTATTTTTAAAAAACAAAAAGTATGATAATTTTAATAAAATATGAATGAAACAAACAATATACGAATTCTATGGTATTTTTGCATTAACGCCAATTTTTAAAGCGTGACAGTACAGCGAAGTATCTCGAATCTAACGTTTCTATAATCTGCGTTCTCGATCTTTCCAAGATAAAAACTGATAATGCCATTTTTCTTCATTTTTATCATCGTCGAGGTCTGCGACATTTACGACAAGTTTTTGAGATGGTACACGATAAAAGTTATAAACGACATAATAAGTGATAAGTTATTCATTAATTTTTTACCTGCCAGTACGAGAAGCACGACGTAGACGCCGATGTAGATCCAAAACCGTTGATCCGTATAAGTCAGCGGATCGTATTCCTCGATGGTGTACATCGTTTCGTTGCATGAAACGCGGTGTTCATCGACCCACGTGCACGTCATAGCCATTTTCTTCTTGCTGACAGCGTTAACATGGTTTTTATTTATTTTTATCTTTTATATATGAAATTGGAGACTCTACCATTAATTATGTAAGAAAAAAATAGGTGATGATAACCAATGCATGATTATTAATTTCTTGACTCAAATGATAAGGAAGTTAAAGATTCATTTATTTTTAAATAATCAAAATTGTGTTCATTACAAATGTTTTATTTTCTGTCATTATTATTATTATTATTGCAGAAATCTATTTTCACCGAAATTTGCATTTAAATAATGGAAGCTGTCACTGATAATGATAACGTCGTGTGATGTCATTATTGATTTCCGAGTTTAAAGTTCCGTCGTGTGATACGCCGATCCAGTTGACGACTGTTGTGGATCTTGTACGTCGTCGTTGCTTCTGCCGGCCAGCTAAAAAAATAGAAAAATAGAAAAATTTGGTGAGTATTCAGTGAATCGTTACGTTTGCTTGACAATAGAGTTTGACAAGCTGACAACGAACGTACATGTCGATGTTTTGCGACGGTAACAGACATTACGTTTGGAAATTGACGGACGTTCATTCCGTACGCACCACTATCAAACAGTTGGGTGTTGCTTGATAACAAAAGATTGTTTGAAAATTTTGCTTGTCACCAAGCGGTTGAAAACTTTTGTCAAATTGATGGTGAAGTTACAGTTATGTGACAACGTTTTAAGTAGTTTGCAATAAATTTCATCCAGTTTTAAGAGCTGATCATGAAAACTCTTTTGTCCGCATCGTACTACAACGTTGACAGTTTTTCACTAATTTAAGCTTTGATTTTGTATTCTTGATGATTTCGTTTTTATGTTCAATTGACATAAATTTATTTTGAATTCTTAATTTTTCAGTTGACATTTGTTTATAGGCTTTTTTTGTTTTCGTGTATCATAATTTTTTGTTTGGTTTACCTAGTGGAGATTTTTTACTAAGTAAGTTAGAGCAGCGGTTCTCAAACTTTTTTGTCCGAGGACTCCTCAATACGCTTATAAAATTTTGAGGAACCCCCTCTTAACAAATATTTTTTTACATATGATTGGAACGGGGTAAATTATATCTATCGATATTTTTTACCGTGTTAGAAATCCAAGCAGAAATTTCGAAAAGTTGATCACCATCCTGAAATTTTTTCCCTAGAAGGGTCTCACGGAACTCCAGGGTTCTGCGGAACACAGTTTAAGAAACATTGAGTTACAGTAACTACCTGTGACGTTGGTTTTGTTCCATTTACAATCGTAAGCCCTTATTACTTCCACTTTTGTTTACATATGAAGTTATTGTCCAATTAATGCGATGTTGACGTGTTTTATTGGAAGTAACATTATGTAGCTCAGTTTTTGATGATTTTTATTCCACTTGGTAAAACCACTTTTGCAGGAAGTGAAGTTGTAAGTTGAGTAACTACTACTTCGTTGTCACACATGTAACCGTCACCAACACCGATGCAAAATTAAATCCAATATGCTAAGCCTTGATGTCTAGAATTTGTGCAGATTTTGGTCAGCGGCATTTTGATTTCATTTTCACATTAATTTTAGCAATAATACGGGAAAATGTTGTGTCTACTGAATTTTATTGATATCCAAGATGTAATTTGCATGGCTACGTTATTCACAACATGGTGTTGCTATGGTGATCGAAAGCCCTGTGCCTAATTAGAATGAAGTTTCTATGTTTTTTGATTAATGTTTTCTGCATGGTTTTAATCGTGATAACTGATAAGAAGACACTCGACACTTTAAATAGCAGAATTTTTTGTTGATTGTACGATAAGCTTAATCTTGACTATCGTAAAACGATTTTTTATTTCTGTGTTTTTATGAATGCGGAATAGACAAGTTGACACCGTTATAGTCAATGTACAGTGATAACCTGCTTTGGGCTAACACGGTAGTTTTCAGTTGCATTCATTTAGTAACTGCAAGCATCGTAGTTTGCAGTTTACACAAAATTTATGCATTGGTTTGGTTTGTATTATCTTAAAATGTTGATTATAATCGGTGCTATGCCATTATAAAAACATTATCAACGAATTTCAGTGGAGGCGTAATGATATCCGTGATAAGGGTTTTTCCGTCAATGACGATGGAAACACATGGGGGTTGCGGAATATATATTTTTATATTACATAATTTGATTAAATTTTGCTGTCGTAGTTTTCGTAGCATGACTTGTCAACCATTTCCAGGATTTACTGTCAGCGATTAGATAGAACGTGAAAGTTGAATCAGTCTATGGCGAAGTGATGCAAAGTCAGGAAATGCAAGATGCCAAGTCGATTAGTAACATCTCTTGTAAGTTTTTTGTTGTAGTAGTTTGTTTTGGAGTTCGTCTTAGTACTGATCAGGTAAAATGGTTTTCATTATCAACGTTTCACTACTTTTTCACAGGCTTCATTCAGGTCGGAAAGTTAAATATAAAAATCGAGCGAGTCCAATTAGAACTGATTGTTATGTTCTAATAAACATTTCAGCTGTTTATTGAGACTTTTTCTAACCACAAACCCGGCGCGCTATGCGTGCCGGGTTTGTGGGCACTTCTACCGTCCTACCTAACCAGCTGTGGGTGACGTCAGACACATGCGCGTTAGCTCTGTGATGACGTATTTCCGTTTGCATTTTTTGTGACATTGCTTTTTTACTCTAGCCCAATTCTGCAATTCTTTTTTGGAGACGGAGCGCTAAAATGTTTTCAACATTAAAAATGGGGAAAATACCAAGAATTAAGAAAGAAAATTTAGGTAGAATATTATTTGAATTACAGAACCTTCCGCCGTTAATAATCTTTCTTTTTTTTCGTTTTGGCTTCATTTATTTATTTATTTATTTATTTTTGAAGAAGGCATCAAGGAGCAGGCAAAACGTTGATGTCGAAATTTCTGCATTAGCAGTTAGGAACAAGTTTGATTATTTCATAGGTTTTATGTCGTTCATTTCTTTTTACTTTTTTACTGCCGGGCCGGAGCCCTTAAGAAGCAGGCGAAACATTGATTTTGCGGTTTTATTTTTTTTTTGTTCCTTTTATTTTATTCTCTTATTTAATTCAATTTTGTCAGTTAAGTTCCTGTTATTATTTGTTTTTAATTTATTCGTTTATTTCTCAATTTATTCAGTTATAGCCTACAACTTTTTCGCGTTCTACTCCGTATCGTTATTTATTTTACGATTTTGTTTCCATTTCAGCCAGCAACCATACTGTTTTTATACAATTTCTCCTTGTTTGGGTTAATGTTATATCACTAGTTTGTATACCATTCAAAAGAAAACTCCCTTATTAGTCATTACTATTTCTGCACAGATTGCATAACTGCCTGTTGCAAAAATTGCACTATATCATGTTTGATTCACGTGATCAGCTACTGGTGAAACAATATGACATGAAAACCTTTTTAAAGGAAAAAACCCACACTTTTCGCTGAAAGTAAGTTAAAATTTCATAAATTAATATAACGTTTTTAATATCAATTTGTTATTTACAACAGTAGGCTAATATTGACAACAATTTGCAATTAAATTGTTTAATCGAGGTTATGACGTCGTTGAGATTACGACGTCATTCGGCCTTTTCAAAATCCACTGGGTAAACGGGGTGTTCCCTTCACTGGATATAACCAGTTTAGGTTTAAGATTAACATAACTAAAAACTTTCATTTCCGATCAGTTGTCATTTCAAATCGTATTCTTTTAAATTCGTTGATTGAAAACCATTCGATGGGTGAGTTATGTTTTCCTTTTATGTATTGTGGATAGTTGAAACACAAAAGAACGGCGTCTACTGTATTGTTATTTAAATCCTGGTTTATTATTTACAATTTACTTTTTTAATTTATTTTATTTAATCAATGGTTAGTGGAAGTGTGTTTACTAATATATGCCAATTTGTTAGGATGTTACTTGTAATATTTTAGACGCAAGTTTTAATAAATTTAATGGCAATATTGCCAACTACGCAATCAAGTTTTAGCTTCCGGGCATTTGTCGCCATTTTGAAGGACAAAGTTTGTTTTGTTTGTGGAAATTCACGAATTCATCTTGATGAGTTAAGAAATTTTTTCCATGACTCATGTCTGAAGAATTGAGGTTTAAATTTGGTGAGAGTCGAGTTTCAGAATTCTCGTTATTATAATTGGAGATGATGTTCGTGAAAGAACAATGTTAATCTTTTGACACCCTTTACAAGCAGGAAACCAGAAAATGTTAATCTGACTTCACTTCGCAAAAGCCCATGGAGGTTGTTATTGTTTCCTCCCTTCCTATGTTGAGTTGTGATATACAGTTTGAAGAACCATTGAAAACCTCTCAATGGTCGTGTTTATAAGTAAGTTGTCGTTGAAATAGGAATTGAGTAAAAGTAGTAAATGAATGAAATTAGGTCGTGTGGTGAACTTGTGACAAAAATGACCATTCGCGTAAAATCAAGTTATCGGTCATTGGAGTTGAAATTTATGTAAAAAGTGGTAGTTTCAGCTCAATATATTGATATCTCTACGACGTTACATGCATCTACCTACAGAGTTGCTCGGAAATGAGAATTTTGAAGTAGGTCGTGTAAACGGACAAGCCATAAACTTGTGACCTACTATGGTTATAGATAAGCAGTGCGGCTACTCTTTCATTAGATGCTTGGAGCGATGCTTGCTGGGTGTTTCGATTATGAATTCGGAGAAGAAGGTTAGGTTAGATAAGCAAAGAATAACCATCCATGTTGATCTTTGGTACCGCCTAACTTCTTATTAGCAAAAGAGCACTGGTTATAAGTAAGATATTGCCAAATAAACATTCAATGTAAGGATCTCTGTTGTCGTGCGGTTTACGTTGCATATTGAAACACAGGAAGTTTGCTGAATTTCAGTTTCGTTTTGATGCTTCGGAATACATCACCAGTATGTACTATAACATGCTACTGTAAATACAATTAAACCTGTAAATGTGCCGTGTTATAAGTCAAGAACTTGGAATTTTGCAACATAATTCTTAGAATTCCTTGGAATGGATGAAGCTTTTATAACACTTTTAATCATGTTGATGACAAATATACTTGCGATTGTTGTAAAATTTGCGCAAATAGAGTTAAATTAGCTTAGTTTGATGTGATAGTTAATTATAACATATGTTGCGAGTTGGTGTATTGGTAAAATTCGTTAAAACGAACGGTCCTTTTACTTATAAAATGGAATCCTATTTTGGTATTTCATCAGATGATGTTAAATTGATTCTTGCATTGACCAACAGTCAAGTTCACATGTTTTCACGCACGTTTATCGACAGATGTGAGTGAGCAATAGTCCCGTTTTAATTTTGATTGCCTAATTAACATTGATGGTCATATCCCGTGTGTGTTGGAACGAGATATTTTGTTTCTGGAAATCCCAGAAGCGGATAACTTGTAGATAACGCAAGTTATATATAAGCTAAATGGGGATACTAGGTGATTACACCAAATGTAGATTTGTCTCAGGGTTTCAATCGTTCGTCAATACAGTTGCTATGGATATTCTGATCACGCGTTAAGATCTTCTTGCACCACACAACGCAATGGGGTATATATACATATTTTGATTCATTCAATGTGCTGACCATTTGTGAACGTGATAGAACATTATCGACATCAACGCACTGCATTGATGTTAACAAATTTTGTCATCGTTGAAACATGCGAGCCAAAAAACGAAACGGTATATTATTTTTTGTAATTTTTATGATCGACTCATTTTAATGATATGTCGTACATGAATATGCTTGTTGTACTGTATGTTAGGCTTGAAGACTGAATTCACGCATTGAGCAAAAAAAATTATATATATATAACCGTGTCGTGGCCACTATTCAAATAGGCCTACTACTGCAAGTTGCTTTGTGGTTTCTTTTTCTCACTCAATGACCGAATTCGGTCTATGAGCCTAACGGGTCTAGGTAAATTCTTCGAAAATCAATTCTTCGAAACCTATTCTTCGAAAGCAATTCTTCGAATGAGATATTC
>JAQIWH010003067.1:0-21473 GCA_034695005.1 Cryptops parisi | reverse complement strand
TTGTACCACGTTTACCTAGTTTTTCACTTCTGTCATTTTCAAATGTGACATTATACGTCATTCGAATCATGTCACTTTCTGGCCATCAAAAGTAGGCCCCTTTAAAATTGTAAACCCATGCCAAAAGGCATCACTAGCCTACCCTCTGCTCGGCCCTGGTTGTTCCGGATCACCCTGTATGCAGTCTTAGTACAACAGATTTCCGTTTGTAAACATCGTTAAAATTTCAATTGAATTAAATTATAACAACACTTATATTATGTATGGATTTCACAGCGATAAAACTCATTGATGGTGAAATTATATTTTATAGCGAAATGTCGCTTTGCCTGAAACTAGGAAGCCAATAATAAGACTCGTTCTTCCTGAAACTATTAGATTTATTACCCTTTCGCGAATGAAACAAAAAATATCAAAAGACACCAATTATCAGCTGGCATTTTTCACAATGGAATGGACTTACAAAAACAAATTAAAAAAACACTATATATAGGAAAAAAATTAATCAAACATAACCCGTTGACACCAGACAACAACAACAACAACAACATGAAAAACGTCTTTGTAGTTCTTCTTTGGGCTGTCCTAGCAATAAGATCTCGTGCCTACAATAATGTAAGCATTTTAAAGTACATTATTAATTATAATACGTTAATGTTAACATAATACATGGACTAAAATCGTATTTTAATGTATGAACATTATTAAGATAATACCGTACGTTTGTGTTTTGCAGGAACTCGACTGTGTAGACTATAGCGTTCCATTTAAAGGGGTACATTAAACACCGTTCATACCATATTCGTTTAGTTATAACTAATTTCTTGATTACAAGTGCAGTATTTATATTATACCATCTTTCTTTTTAAGCACGACTCCATGGAAAATTTTATGGCATCGTATGGAATTTATGGACGTGAAACAATAGCAAGTATAATTTTTATTTAGTCGATAGTTAGTTTAACCATTTTTTTCTACAGTTTTTATTATACAATTAGTTTCACTTTGAGCGAGTGCGTGAGTGAGTGAGTTTGTGAGCTGAGAATTTAACGTATACTGCCATCTACAGTCGTTTATGAGAATATACTGTTTAGTCCAATGTACCAAAAAAACGCATAAGATCTTCGCATAAATATAAAAAAAAATGCATAAAAGTCTAATGTAAAAAGAAAAAATCGCATATATAAAATAAATAAATCGAAAATTGTAGAAATCACAAATAGAATAATTCAAAACTTTGTGATCAAATATCGTAAATCAAGTATCATAAATCAAATATAGACAGACTCAACGATCGCATAAATTTAAATTCGCATAAATCGAAAATATTCTTTATTTTTTGTAGATGTACGTTACATACAGTATATCTGTACATGACAGTATGAGTATATACAAAAAGTATTCTTAAAAAACATTTTTAATGTTTATTGCTAATAAACAATGTACTTGTAATGTTAATGTAGGCTACTTGTTTTATATACTTCCAGCTAGAAAATGATGCCGAAAGACTACAGAAAGTATTTAAAGACATTCTGGTAACGTAACAATATTTTCTTACCATTTAAGTTGGGTTTTAAAACAAAATTACTGCTGTTTGAATGCGATTATTCTGCTCATTCTAGACCGACGAAAAAGGATTCAATTTTAATGAATTCTGGACGCTTTTTTTCGAGAAAATTAACCCAAAGGTAATTCAATCAACCATTACAGTACAGTTTACTTTCATGACTTCCTACAACTAGATGTAACATACGCCATCTAGCGATGGCGTGTGTTAGCTCTGTAAACATACGTATGCTTCCCGTGGATTTCATGGTTTACCCAGGTTTGCGTGGATTCAGAACGTGGTGCATACCTAAGAGAATTATATTAATAAAGAAAGATGGTTATAGAAATTTATCAAACTACTATATAGTGTTGTATTACAACGTTGTATTATAATAATAATAATCCAATGATGTATTTTTCCCCTTTTAGTTTTCTCGTCAAATTATTCCAAAAATCTTCATGTGTGTTACGAAAGGCGATGTAAGTTCGTGTTGAAACATAGTGTAACAAATGAAAATATTATTTTATCAGATGTTAATCTATTAATAATATAATTTATAATTCATTGATAATTATCCAATTTCAGAGATTTTCAAAATGTGTTGCCAAATCAGTGACCGATGTAAGTTTTCCACTCAAAAAATCTGTTTTTTAATAACTAATCGTGTAATCTACATTTTTACATGTCATTATTTACAATAATTTACATTTGATAGGTTTGTACTGAAGACGTTCTCTTTGGAAAAGATGCGTAGCAAAAAAATATATATATATATTTTCTTTACAATTTATTCTCTAAAAACTCAATGTTTATGTATCGTAGTCCTATTATGTATTCTTATTAATAAAATGCACCGTATATTTCACCTTTGTACGAGTAATTTAAACAATTTTAACTATATATACGACTTATGTGATTAGTTCGCTCAATTTATGTTAATATATACATAATTACTCAAATCAATGTACAGATTTGTGGATGTGAAAGGTTTTTGTTTAAACTCACGTTGTAATCCACAGGGTTTACCATAACATCGTGAACGTCATATGGATCGTCTTAAACCATACCGAACAAGTCAAAGAGCTTCAATTTGAGAAAGCGATATGGTGAATCACAATAATAATTTCTTAAATGTAACAACTGAAATTTTCTGTATTTTAATACAGTACTCTTTATATTAGTTTCACTTGTGAGTGAGTTGTGAGTTTGTGAGTGAGCGAGCGAGCTGGGAATTGAACGTACCCTACCATCTACTCTACAGTCGTTTATACTGTATAGTCTAATGTACCGCATAAATCGAGAACCACATAAGTTTGTCGCATAAAACGAGAACCACATAAATTAAAAACCATCTAAGTTCAATATAAAAGAAAATCTTATAGGTTATATAAATAAATAAATAATTTAAAACTTGCAAATAATAAAAAATAAAATTACTCAAAACCCGCATAAATCAAATGCCGAATTGCTCAGCGATTGCGTAAATTGACGCATAAATCGAAACGTGCAGAAATCAAACAAATCACTCAAAATAAGCATCAATTGAATATCGGATTACTCAGACATTGCATAAAATTTTAATTCGCATAAATCGAAACATGCAGAAATTAAAAACGGATTTTTTTTTTTCATTATGTATGTATGTACATAATGAATATACTGTATGTACATTGTACATACAGTATATAAAGAGTATGCTTAAAAAGCATTTCTAATATAGGCCTACAGACTCTCATTTAACGACCGGCTTCCGTTCCTACGATTAGGTCGTTAAAAGAATTTGTGGATAAGTGAGGAGCTCTTATATACAGTACAAAACATTAAAAAAAATGCAATCAGACAAATTATATACACGGTGTACCAAACAAATCAGAGTTCAATCATAATCAAAAAACCACGTTCAGACTTCAGATTAACATTTTTAGTCATCGAATTCTCCCAAAGTGTAGTGGTTCCAGGTGATCAGTGCACCAGGTACAACATTTATATAGAAGTATATAGCTGGAGAGTTGGTCATAAGTGCAAGCGGTCATTAAACAGGTAGGTCGTTAAGTGGGATGGAAGAGTCTGTACTTGTTTGGCTTTAATATACTGTAAGCCTACTAGCGTTTGCATTAAACACTATATTAAGCTAAAAATTAAAGAAATGCATAGTACTTACAAAAAAAAAGATTCACTGCAATGTCGCAATTCATGTTTTCTGAATCAAAACTCAACGTGTTCACTTTCTCAACGATTAAATCACAGCCGGTGAGTCATTTAAACTACGCGCCACTATTAAAATGACGTCATGATGATCAGTCGAAATCAAGGAATGTCAATTTTCTTCGAGCATGACCTACGAACAAAATTAAAATCATTAATCAAAAAATTTAAAAATTTAAAAAAACAAAAACAAATCAAACATACTAAACTTTAAAAATATAATATATTTAAAAGTTATAAATAATTTATTGAAAAATAAAAAAAATATACATCATGAAATTCCTCTGCCGTGCGTAAAGTAACGTCGACGAGCCAAGAATTCAATTTTTATTTATCAACATGGCAGATGAGGTGGAACTCACTGCTACTCAGACAGAAAAGTTAATCCTTTTTCAGGTAAGATTTGTTTAAATCTGGTTCCAAATATCAATCAACAAATCCCCAATTATCATTCCTATCATCGAGGAATTAAAATAAAAGTCTCGGTTACACCATCGTTAACTCGAGGTTAACAAACCCACACCGTGTTATCATTATCACGTCCAAAGATGTTGATTCACTTCATAAAAAAAATACTACTAGTTTAATTTGCAATTAAAAAATATACTTGGATGTATGAAAATATAATTTCATGTAAAATTTAATTATCTGCTTAAATTTAATCATAGACATTTGTCGTAGTTGGTGCTATATAAACTCGTGTCATTAAAAATGTTCACACATCCTACTGTTGCATCATTTGTTTGTTTTATTGTGGTTATTTGCAGGATCTCACTAGCATAGACGATTTGGCCAGATGCAGAGCATTATTAGAAGAACACAATTGGGATATAGAAGTATGTAAGAGTGACTCATGCGTACCGTACGTAGAGTTACAATGTACTGAACTGTGTTTGCAATCAACCAAAATAGGTAGCAGTTCAAGACACGTTAAGTATTCAGGAAGGATCACCTTCCGTGTTTCATCCGCCACCCGAACGTGCACCACCTGTCGTCGACAATGCGAGCGACCAAAGGCACGTTACGATGTTCAGTTGGTTAATATCAACACCAGTGGCGACACTAGAGGGGTGCGGATTGCACAGGGTGACACCATCAGGGGGAAGGGGATGTGTCACCAAAATGACGGTCTACGATTGCTTCAGCGGAAATTTATTATTCCGTATTTTTTTTTATTGTGTTATAACCACAGTTAATGTTGTAGCGAAACCATCAGAGTGGGTGACGACGAAATTGACTGTCCTTATGGGTTTCACCAGAAATTGATTATTTTGATAAACTATCCATATAGTTATCACAGAAAAAGTTTTTGTAAGCTCAACATTTTACTCTTACTGTATGTCAAAATACCTGCAAGGCTAAATACTTATGTTGTAAAACCTAACTTTTGAAGTGCATGATGCTTTGAAGCAAGGTTTCATAGTCACTGAATTTTATTGATAATTGAGCTGCAATATAATGGTACACTGGAATCGGTTATTATAATCACGGATTATATTACCGATCGGCTAGTACCATCATCAGCCGATCCCA
Source organism: Cryptops parisi (assembly GCA_034695005.1). Lineage (NCBI taxonomy): Eukaryota > Metazoa > Arthropoda > Chilopoda > Scolopendromorpha > Cryptopidae > Cryptops > Cryptops parisi. The sequence goes on along the minus strand of JAQIWH010003067.1, from coordinate 16,186 downwards.
AGACACTTTAATGTTTAATTTCCATTGTTTAATGTCCCTGAGTGATCACAATAACCAGATTCCACTGTAATTAATATTCGTGAACCTATATCAATAATCTTTTTAAGAATGAAGTAAAGGGGGGGGGGGAAGGGTGACACCATAAGTTATAGTAAAACCATAAATTACGGTGACAACCAACCCTAGTGACGCCACTGTATAACGCTGAACATTGTTTCTCACCAACGGTTTTGGCTTGTCGTAGATTATTTAGACCTTTGCCTCCACCTGCCACTTCGCAAGGCCTTCTCGGATGGGGTTACATGATTTTAACATTTCCACTAAGGATGTTGTACAATACGTTATTAGGATTATTGAATTTTGCTTGTGAGTATGCGTGAAATGCAATTAAGAATTCCATTATTTAAAAAAAAAGAAAAGGCCAACAAAATCTAAAATGATGCTTTTTTTTTATTTTTGTTTTGTTGTTTTGAATTGCGGCAATGTTGTTCGATATTTTTTGTAGTTCGGTTGGTGCGGCCCGATCCCATAAGATGTACGTATACACACAGCAAAATCGTGTGTTCTTTTAATAGCATTTTCTTGTTGATATACAATGACTCCCTTCTGTTGTTAATAGGAGGGATGGAATTGAGATATTTTGAGTAAGAGAAAAAAAAAAACTTGATACGTATTGCTTTATTTAAAGCGAACGTTTTAAATTTAGCCGTGACGGATCCCATGGGGGACGTGATGTCGTTTATAAATGACTTCGAAACAAGATTCGGTCCCAACCATCCCGTATTTTATCAAGGAACCTACAGTCAAGTTAGTCGTTTAACCACACGTTGACACGAGTATTGTGACAAAAATGGACGACCGTTAAAAACAAATTATGCGATTTGCAGGTTTTAAATGACGCTAAACGAGAGCTGAAGTTTCTGTTGGTGTATTTACATAGTGACCATCACCAGGATACTCCTGAATTTTGCCAGTCAGTATTTGGTCAATTTCCTCCCATCGTTTCAAACTGTTTTGACTCATAGATACACCTCGGATTTATATGCAGTAAAAAACTCAAAATATGAAAATGCAAAGATGTGGGATTACAGATAATAACATTACAAACAAATGTCCATAAAAAAATGGCATTAAAGTTTTAAGGTACTTTTAGATTTCTCACCTCTCTCGTGTACTTGGTTGTGCGTTTAATTTGCAGGTTAGGTTGGGAAGAAAAATAACGTTTTAACTGTATGCGATTTTTTTTCCTAATCTAACCTGCAAAATAAACCCATAACTTGAGTACAAGCAAGTAGCAACTCTAGAGGGCGTCGAATCGAAAAGTATCAATTTTAAAAACCGAAGTCTCTGAAGTAATTCAATTCACTGTTCAACACAAACTGCCACTCAAAACTTCGTTCACCATTTTAATGATCGGGTCTATCGATTATATATTTAAAACAAAACCATGAAAATAAATCCTGAATATTCTAAAAAACATGAAATTCAAGGATTGCACTTTGTGCAATGAAAGCGCAACAATGAATAGCATTCTCACAAAACTTTGGAAGAGCTGCATATAAATAAATAAAACATGCATACAAATCTGAGGTCTACTTATTTGTATAGTAGACCCAAACAAAATAGGTCTAACTGAATTTGGAATAACTAAATTGAGAGTTGCATGTGTTGTACAATGTACCTCGTCCATAGCTGGTAAAATTGTACTTTTTATTTGTTTATTTAAGGGGTACTCTTTGTTCGCCACAAGTGACCGAGTTCATCAACACACGTATGCTTTTCTGGGGTTGTTCCGTCAACACGCCGGAAGGATACCGAGGTTAGCGTTTTATGACATTGTCAAGACGGAAACTGTGGGTAAACTTTTACTTTAGGTTGGTAGGTTGAGTTTAAGAAAAATATCGTTAAGATAAATGGAACATTTTAATGTTGTTTTTTTACCTACCCTTGTGTCTATGGGTGTAGATACCAGGTTAGGTTGGTTAAAAACAGGGATACCGAGTACTTAAGTACACGTAACAAGTACATTTTAAGTACTTTGTAATCATGTAGTACTTGGTACTTGTATTTAAGTACAAACTACGGTACTTGTACTTACCTAATAAGTACTTGAAATATAAGGAAGTAGAAATATTTGGGTCTGAAAGGGAAATTCCTCTTTAAACCGCTACCCTCCCTCCCCACTAATCCACTATTTGCTTTTCATGGAAATGCCCAAAAATTACGTAATGTACTTGTACTTAAGTACCGTATACTTGGTACTTGGCCTTAAGTATATTTATTGAGCCGTACTTGGTACTTGTATTTTAAAGAACTTTAAATTACCTATTCAGAAAGTACTTGTACTTAAGTACGTAATTACGGGAACCCTGTCAGAAAATACAGCAACATCAAACTATTCCATTTATCTCAACGATATTTTACCTCAACCTAACGTAAAGTAAAGAGTTTACCAAACTGGATCAATAAAAATAAATTAAATGTACCGTCGTTTGTATTGCTCCAGTGTCTCAAGCTTTGCGTGAAAACGGTTATCCTTTTTTGGCCGTGATCGTTTTGCGAGAAAATCGGATGACAGTGGTCGCTCGAATGGAAGGGATGGCGAGACCTGCGGAGTTAATCGCTCGGTTAGAACAAGTTATGGAAGAGAATGAGATGTCACTCATCGCTGCACGTGCAGAGAGGTCTGTTTTTTTTTTTACACCACTGTTGAGAAATCTTCCAAGTAGAGGGCGTTTCTAAAAAGTCGTTAAATTTGAAGCACACAACTATACGAACTTGGGTCCGGAAATGCTTCCATTCTGAGATAACAGGATGAAATCGTGTAATTATGAGAATGGGTATGCAAATGATAAATGCATTTCTGGACTCTTATTTTTGGATTTTTTGCTTATTTGTGATGCGTAGCATCTGTGGTTGAAATTTGACCAGACCTTTTCAGGAACACCCTGTGCATTAATCAGATTTGGAACATTAACGAGTTTGAGCATATTTTTTTTTTCAGGCACGAAAGAAATTTAAATCAGACGATAAGACGGCAGCAAGATGAAGCATATCTAGAATCTCTGAAAGCCGATCAGGAAAAGGAACGTCGACGGCGAGAAGTGGTTGAACGCCAAGAGCGTGAAGAGCAGGAACGGCGAGACGAAGTATTAGCGCAACAAAGACGTACGGAAGTATGTGGATTGTTAATAACGAGTGAACAAAAAAGTCTAAAAACGTCATCGCATTTGGAAGCTTCACTTACCGAGTTTCAATTCTCTTTGGCAGGAAATTCTTCGAATGAAGATCGAACTTGCAGACCAAGTTCCAAAAGAGCCTCCATCAAACCATCCAGACTGCATACGAATCGTCATCAAATTACCCGACGGTACCAGACTAGAAAGACGTTTTCTAAAGACTCACTCAATGAAGGTAATAATATCGCAACTTCCCTTACGAATGTTCAATTTCCTTCTGACAGTATCGTTGATGTTTGATAATAGTAAACTTGACAATCAATTTATCATTCTTCCTGTTAGTGCCTATTGACATGTTCAATTTCACTTTATGCTATTCTGCTTTTAAGCCAACAAACAGGTTATGGGCCCAGCGATACAATATTTTTGATGTTTAATACAGAGCAATAATTAACTGGCGCTACACGTTTTTTGTCAGTGCATGCTGTGGTGTGTTCAATTTCACTTCCCAGTCGGCAGGTTATGGGCCCAGCATGCTTTCACTGCCCAACCCATTTGCATGGTAAAAAGCTCAAGAATGCAAGTTACACAAACAAAATGTCTTAACTTGTTGGAACGGAACTTGAACGTAAAACGAGAGTTGCCTGTAACTGTTGTAAATACATCGATGTCACGTTTCAACGTTTTCTTTGTCCAGGTGCTGTATTATTTTGTATTTTGCCACGAAATGTCGCCCAGCAATTTTCAAATAGTAACCAATTTTCCAAGACGCATACTTCATTGCGAGCCAACAAAGGAAAACCCTGATCCTCCGTCGTTCGCCAAGGCAGGTTTAGGACCCACAGAAATGTTGTTCGTCCATGATTTAGATGCTTAATTTTAATAATAATAATAAACCAAAAAAAAAAAAAAAACAACCTTCGGAATGGCAAGTGTGTGTGGAAAAGACGTGGGGAGGGGGGGGGAATTTGCTTGTTCCACTTGTTGAACTTTTGTTAAGGAATGAAAACTACATTCCTGTCATGTGCGAGCAAAAAACTTTCTTTGGTTTATTTTATTTTCTTTTTGCAAACGGTTGCAAAATTCTTCATTGCACAATGTTGTTTTTAATTTTCACGAAGTATTTTGCTTCCACCACAAAATTATGACCATGTACTGATTTATTATTTTATTTTATTTTTTGTCCCGAGATTGCGTTCTTTTTGATATAAACGAATGAAATAACCCCTTTTTTCATTGTAAAAATAAAAATAATAAAACGCAGCTTTTTTTTTTACACGCTGTTTTTTTTTTTCATCGTCATTTAAATGGAGTGAAAGCTGCTAAGTTTTTTTTTTTTTTACCATTAAATAATGAATTCATCTCATAGTTTCCACTTTATTTGCGTACCTTGTAGTGAAATCTTTTTTCAGGTGCATTGGAAGATCACAGAATCCATGATTTGTTATAGTATTGAATTAAATTTTACTCATTTAGGTTACGAAGTCCTTACCGTTCACGTGCGTTTGCAACGCATCACAGGTCTGACCACTTTGGAGATCGTTTATCCAAAAAGGCACTAATTCCTTCCTTGCCGTCGTCCAACAGCAAATTTTTGGCCATAACTTTTGTTCCAGTACTAGAAAAAGTACATGAAAATAAAAGAAAATTTTAAGAACACTTTATATATCATCAAACACAGGATAATTGAAACTTCAACAGGGCAGTAGGATGCACCAAACAAACAAAGAAAAGGTTACATAAGCCTATGATCGTCAACACTTCGTTTCCGGACATAACGTAGCTTCAAATGACCTTTTTTGTTTGAATGGACCTAACACTCAAGTTTGGCCAGAGTTTTGAACCATCTTGTATACAGTATATCAGCTATGTAAGATTAAGTAGCCCAATACTAATATTGAACACATGAAATCCGTGTTTGTCATCAGATAGTGCCTCGTGTCAATTCTCATAATCGGATAACAAGTGAAAGTACCGTATTTTCACGATGCAACTTTTAGGAGTTTCAGTAAAAAATGAATAAGATGCAGCTACAAAATAATAAAACTTAAACTGTGATTAGCTCTAATGTAAGGTGTTTTTGTAATAAAGACCCCAAATAACACTTTCATATATATTATTATAAATTACATAAGACGCAGCCATGGAGCGCCTTGTGTAAGACACGTCTTTATATTCGCAAAAACACGGTAGTATGAAGTGTGTAAAATTCAGTTCCATCATTGGCAACTTTGAACCCCGTAAATACTTGTGCAAAACAAATTGTCATATAAAAAATACAATAGTTTACCGATAAGCACTTTGCAGGTCCATTTCCAGTTGCTTGTAATAAAAGGATTTTCCTATTTCGATGACTTTTCTACTTTTGGAGCAAATCATTTGGACGATCTTTTCTGTCTGCCAATAAAAAATTTGTCATTCATTAATTGGGACCAGTTCGCTGTGCTCACCGTTGATTGGTTAAATATGCAATATAGTTATGCTTTTAGGCTAGCTGCCCGACCCAATACTATTACGAGAATGTTTGCTATTCATGAAAAATTTTGAGATAACAGTTCAGATTGTTTAGAAAATTAAGTTAAAAACGAATGAATGATGCGAGGTTGGTAATAGCTATTAACCCCAAGTCGCTAGCACACCACAAGTGGGTCGGGCAGCTAACCCACAATCATCCTAAGTACAAATGGTAATTGGCTTACCGTGCTTTCTAATTGATCGGCAGGAACCACTTCACTAACAAAGCCCAACTCGTAGGCTTCTAGAAAGCACAAAAAATAAAATAATAAATAAAAATAAATAATTATATTTGCTATTTTTGGAGAATTTAGCTTGCAAACTTGCTTTTCCCAATGAGAGCAGCACGTTTTGAACAAAAATTTTCAAAACAGATAAACTATTTGAACTGAATTTGCTATGTTTTAGAGAATATAGCAATTGGCAAAAATAAGTGATTATTTAGATGAATCGGTTTTATGCTCTCAACAAATGAACGGTTGCTCACATAAACTGTAGGTGGTGATAAAACGATACATCAAATAATATTGCATTTTGCTGGCGATGCATTTATTTTTCTGTACAACAATACAGTGGTGACATAAAATGTAGGTGCATCGCCAGCAACAATTTAGAAAATAGACCCTTCGTGTGACAAAATCTCTGAATCGACTGGCGGTTCAGATCATCAGCAACACTCTACCCCCCAAAAAACGACTTTTCACGTGCCAATAGTTCCGAGTTGACACGACATCGATTCCTCAAAATTTTATAAGATTTAATTGTCATGCTGGAGTAATCTATGCACCAAATTTCAAGTCCCTACGACACACAAAACCTGGATAAAAATGACATCTAAAATTTGAAACATTTGACGACACTTTTTAAAACAGTTTAAGATGCCAGGCCAAGTCAAATAAAATTTTGTAAAATAAGAGCTTATAAAACTATAAAAGCTTAAAAAACCAAAAAATTAAAATAAATATATATATTTTTTTAAAGCTACTAACTTAATATTAAATGTATTTATGCATTGATATAATTTTAATACGTACTTTGGGCAGATAGTGGTGCTCCTGTGAAGAGTAAGTAAGATGCAACTTTATTAGGTAGAGCTCTAGCTACCGCTATTCCAGGCGTTGAACAGAACAAACCAACGTTAGCACTGAAATAAACCATAGTTGATTTGACAACAAAAATATATACCATTTTCTTAGTAATTATCAATATGTTAAAGCAATTAACATTTTAATAAAAAATTGCATACTCACCCAGGTGTGGAAAACTCGGCAGTATCGGCTGCTAAAACTATATCGCAAGATGCGACTAACTGGAATCCAGCAGCGGCTGCTATACCTGAACAAATCCTTTCATGAGAAAAAATGTAACTTGTTTATGTTACAAGTATGTGTTAATGTTAGTAAAATAATTGAAGGGCCTGGTATAAAAAAGTGTTGAGTGACATTTTTTTGTCAAAAATGGTCCAGAAGCATTTTTTAATGTGTTAGGTGTAATTCTATCTTCACAATAGATAATTTTGAAGACGTGCAAAGTTATTAGTGCAAAAAAGTGTGAAGTAGCCCATAGGCAAATTCAGATCTTTAAAATCACATTTTCTTGTAAAGTTGTAAATGTCACTTAACACATTTTTTACACCAAGCCCTTCAATTAATGTGTGCTAAGTAAGATTGTTGTTTAGTTTACCTTTTACTTCTGCAATTACTGGTACAGGTGAATTTTTAATTGCCAGCATGCAATCGGAACATAATGAAAATATTTCATGGTAAAATTTCTCGTTTTCACCGCACGACTGAAAATAGACGTACAAAAAATATGTGATATGTATAGTATAAACTTGAATACACTTTAAATACTGCACTTAAATATACAAACATAGTAAACATTCTATTTTGAAGTGACACGTTAAGTATTGTCACTTCAAAGGAAAAACAAAAAACGATGTTTGTACAGTGAGAAATAAAAGGAAGAATTCATAAAATATACTTTCTCATATATTTATCATACAAAATTATAATTAACATTTGATTTCGACAGTGTAGACAGAATAGCGTTCTTAGGGACGTATTATATATGTGGGAAGCAACGCCTCTTCAAAAAAATAACCGATTTGTGTGAATAAAAATAATAGAAGTAAATTATACTATCATTATCCAACATTAAAGGCTCCTGTTACAAGCAAAAAATTGCACAATTTTAGGTATGGCAACTCGAGTAATATCTTGAAAACTGTGACGTTGGCTTCATTCGCAACCAATGAAAACTGGTTGACAAGAAGCCGGCGTCACAGTTGTCAACAAATGGCTCCACTTGACCATGACTTGCCACACCAAAAATCATGTGTCACACAACCTTTAAAAAAGGTAACAGACAGACTTAAGTTGCTTTAAGAATTGTAAAATAAACCAACGTTAATGACCAAGCGTTCCCATTATACGTAAAATTATTACGATTATTACGTCACTTGTTCAATACAAATTATACGTAATGTGACATTTGTCGAGAAGTCATTTATCACATATGAAACACACATTACAGTATTTATAAAGGCCAACTGACATGATACGACTTTCACTGTGATTTCATTATGATTTTGATGCAACCCCAACCAACGGCATGACATTTTTCTCGGTTGCAGCTGAGACAAACGTGGGTTGCAGATGAAAATCGTACCGAAGTCGATCGTGTCATTCTGCCCAAACAGTATTAATTCAATGACAATATCATACCAATTCCTTTAAATCGTGTCCGGAAGAAAATACAGGTCCTTCGGCACACAAGACGATACATTTTTTCCTATCGACTCCACGATCCGTGAGATTACTTTTCAAGCTTTTCAACATAGAAGACGACAGCGCGTTTCTAGAAAGTGAATTAAACGGAAGTTAGTTTTATACACTGACATAATGTGATTTCAACTTCAATTTGTTTCTTCTTCTTCACATGCAAATTATATCAATGCAAAATGAAATTAACTAACCTCTTCTTGGGGTTGTTTAATTTTATTCTTCGGACATGTTCTGTGTCTATCACAACTGTCTGTGACATGCATCTCAATGCATTGATCCTTACAAATTCCTGAAAATGAATATCGGAATAAATCAGCAGACGAGAGCAATGGTCCATATTACATTTGAAAAGTTACCAAACAACGAACTTGTTGAAGTGAACGTGTCGTAATGAGGGAATGACACTTCCTCAAAATTGAATTCATTTTTGTTGTTTAGTATTTTGAACCTTAACCCACTGATTGATGATTATTTATACATGATCAGACGTAATGATACAGTTTTTAAGTTTAGTACTACTATAGTAGCATGGCTACGTTCACGTTGGACGCATTTTCGCTAAAAACGCTAATAAACGTCCAAAGATAGTCAATAAGTCTGTTTAATTTACATAGAACCTATATTGTTTATCGACTACATTTGGACGTTTATAAACGTTATGAGCTAAAAAGCGTCCAACATGAACGTAGACTATACAGGACAAGTCGATCTTTCATGCGCTACCGATACATCGAGTGATTATCAAATACTGCAGTTTTACTAAAATGAGTGTATGTGATGCCATCTGTCAACTATACACGGTGCTTTTTCTGGGGCGCTCAATTTAAGCTCCTAATTGTTATAAAATGCTAAATCTGCCTCCTTCTTCTTCTCACCAGTTATGTTTCAGTCAGTTGTTATGAAACAACCGAAACGAAATAAAAAATAAATACTCTAACTGTAACGAATATTGAGTTGAATGAATAAATAACTGTACCGAATATTGCGACAGCAATATGAGAGCAATAAACAACTTTCCCGGCATTTTTGACGGGCTATTTACTAGTACAAATATAAATCAAAATAAATTTAAACAAACATCGGATTCATGAAATATTTAAATAATAATTTATTATGGATATATGGATATATAGAAGAACACTTGATTAAATTATGCAGTTTTCATAACGTACAGTTTATTTAATGAACTAATTTCAAACTACTATACAGTATTTAATTTAGTGTGGTGATATGACTCCATGAATTGGTATTTCGCACACACAAATGCTAATCACAATCAGTGTGAGAGCATACAATTTAATCAAAATTAATTAAAATAAACATCGTATGAAATGTACAAGGTGAATAAATGCTCCGATTTAAAGGCATTATTACAAATTCAGTGTAAGCTTAGTGGTTATTTGACACAATAAATTAGTTCACTACTTCCACACACAAATGCAATTAAAGGGCTCAGTGCAGTAACTGGTCAGCTCCAGTTTTTGTCGAAAATCGCTTATTTTTTTTTCAATGGATATAATTGTTTCGAAATTCTGCATCGTTTGGTGTAAGTGCAAGAAACAAGCAAATCTGATGCCCAGATACCGAGATATTATCATAGACCGTCACTGTCGGGTGCATAAGCCAAGTTAGCTTCACAGCTCTCCGGAAGCTCTTTATTATTTGTTGTGTACTGATTTTAGAACAAACAACACAAAACTCTATTTTCTTTACTGTGTGAAAATAAATATATTACCTGTAGAATATTTATGGCCAAAAAAAAAAATTTACAAAGTGGTCTGTACACATCAAAAAGATATATTTGAAACATTCTGCATATTTTACTGTTCAAAACATTTTTCTATTTTTGGTCGATACCATGAAATTTTTAAAAAGTGAAGCTAACTGCTCCGAGCTCTTCAATTAGAGTAGATGTTAATGTCTTGCAATGAAAATGATTTATAATGGCTTATACATTATTTTGGAAGACAGGACCTACACATAATCAAGTTTATAATGAATTGGTGAACTTGGCCTCAGTATAGCCAATAAATTTATTGAATCTCGTCCATTGAATTGTTTCTTTTTGTCTGTTGTGTTTAACCACCTGTAGGAATCTTTTATTTCCCATAGATTCATGATATTCGTATTATCTTTTATTTTATTTTTAAATTGGAGTTTGTTCAGCAACGAATGTGAACATCTGTTGCGATGCCGTGATAAACATTTGTTCGTATTCATCAAATAACCTTTCATTTGGCAATTACGAGTTAAACATTTCGCCAAGATGTCACGTTGGATTTTACTCCTTGCTTTTATTGCAGTCAACGCTTCAGTGGTAACTTTTTAAAACTATATTTACTATTTTTTTAACTATTAATCTTAACGAACAACAATACCGACTTTGATGTTCACTTTTTCTTTTCTGATTTTAATATTACTATACAGTGTTCCTAAACGTTCTAGTCAAATTTCAACCACAGATATCAAAACAAAGCAAAATAACCCACATAAACACGGGTTCGAAAAATGTGATTGTAGACACAAAAAAGTTATAGGAAAAAAGGTCAAAAACAAGAAAAGGGAAAAAAAGACGTCAAAAAAAATACTTTTCGACCTTTTTTGTTTTCATTTATTAGACATCTTATATGTTGTCCCGATTGACTTATATTGTTATAAACAATATAAGTCAATCTTATATTGTTTCAGTATTCACAAAAGTAATATTTCCAAAAATTGACCCATATTAGATGACATTTAGAGGTTACTTCAATAGTTTGAAAGATTGATTTGAAACATAGGTAGCATCAATACGCGATTTTTCAGATGTTGGTAGCGACCCCTAAAATATTGTTCAAAACCAACCTAATTTTATCAAAATTACTTTTTTCTACAATGGAACTAATTCAGAACGTGTCCTATCCACTTTTCTCAAAACTTATAAATAAAGACCATTCCTGATGTAGTTAATCAGATATATTATATCTTAATACTATATTTCAGATCCTGGGAGAAGCCATTTCAGGTAGGCTATAACATTTTCAATATAACGAAGTTAGATTATGACAAAGTTATTTGATACTGATATTTCCTACTCACAATCCTAACCCTCACATTTTATTTTAAACAAAAAAGATCATGAAACCACGTTCGTCGATACAGTCTACAAGGTTCTGGCTGAAAGACAAAAATCTTCTACAGGATTAATGGTTACGATTGGGATTTTGGTGGTGAGTAGGGTTTACTATAATGTGGTTAGTAAACCCTTTATGAGGGTTTATATACAGTGTGAATCACTTCACGTGACACATATTATAAAAACAAAGCATGTGATAAAAAATGTCAGACAAACATTGTTGGCGTATGAGGAGCCTTTCCAATGATGCTTTTTTCATCGACCTTGAACTCAATTTTCCAGGTCATAAATAGAAATTCATAATAATTACCCGGATCTGTGAGGTTTGTGTCATGGACGCTTTAGCCCTAGAATCCTCAAGTTAGCTGTTATTGGTGGTTGTTAAAATCGAAAGCAGAGTAATAATTGTAACATCGTGTCACTAGATGGAGATGGTTGGTTGTAAATGTGAAAAGTACGAATATGTTAGTTTTGTAGTTATTAATCTTAAGTTTTTATTAGTAACTCGGAACTCCTATTTCATGCCCTCGTGTTACAGCGCGGATCTACTTTTAATAAAATTAGAATACTCAACGCAGAATACTCAACAAAATGAATAATTACTAAATCAGTAATTACATACTGTATATTGAAAATAAAATTTTTTTGTTTCTTGTTCAGGTTTCATCTCTTTTCTGGATACTCGGTAACGAATTCATTTTATCTTGTCGTAAAAACTTACTTCTTGTTTTACATCGATTAATTTTTTGAATTTGTTTCCAGGTTTAGGATTATCACTCACTATAATAGGAATTCCTGTAAGTATCTTAACCATCAAGTACATTAAAAATGCTTTTTAAGAATACGCTTTATATATAGTTTCACTTTATGCGAATTTAGATTCATGCGATCTCTGAGTTATTTGATTTACTGGTTTTTATGCGAGCTTTGAGTAATTCCATTTTCGATTTCTGCAACTTTCGATTTTATGCAAATTTTGATTTATGCGGATATAGATTAATGAGACTTTTTTGTGAGATTCTATTTAAACGAGCTAACTCCATTTTCGACTTCTGCAAGTTTCGATTTATGCGAATTTCAAATTTATAAGAATTTTAGATTAATGTGAACTTTGAGTATTGTGATAATATTCGATTTAGGCGAGTTTTGAGAAATATTCCATTTTTCGAGTTTTGCAAATTTCGATCTATTCGAATTCTGTTACATTGGACAAATACGGTTCTCACTGTATGTAGTTTTTGGTACATTAGACTATACAAGCGAGTTTGAGAAAGTTCAATTTTTTATTCGATTTGTGCGATTTTTTGTTACTTTGGACTATACAGTATATTATCAAATACATGTAGATGACAGTATACGTTCAATCCCTAGTTCACTCACAAACTCACAAGTGAAGTTAGTATAAAGCATATATAAAAGTATAAAGCATATAAAGTATAAAGCATATAAAAACGACCATAATATTATACATGTAATAATAGTAATAATAATAACTTATGGTCTTTTATTTTAAATTTTCAGCTCGGGGTAGTTTTCATGTTTGTAGGTAAGTGTTCTAAATCTCATACACGCAAAAAATAACACAAGTCTTCAATGATCGACAACAAATATTTTGTTTCTTCTCATAATGAAACCTTATTATTCTATAATGTGATCAACTATTGTTAATAACGTACATTATACGTAACGCATAGCATATTGTATTTCATAGGATTGGCATTGGCCGGTCTTGGAGTGCAATTGCCAGATTTTTGATCCAAAGAATTGACGGATGGATCTTCAACAGTTGTGATTTTGTCTACATTACCAAATCCATTTTTATCACTTCTAAATTTGTAATGTATTTGTGGTTCAATTAAAAAACAGTGCAACAACAAATTTTGGTTGTGGTATACTTTCATTGCAACACTTGTCATACTTCACCTTTGTATACCGGGTGGGCCAAAAAAAACTGTCATTAATTTTCAAATAACGATTTCTCATGAACCATTTATGTTAGACAAAATCTAAAATTACAGCTATAATCAATATCTTTTTAACGATATATAATTCTATGCTATGGCTTGCATGGTTTGGTAGCAATGGTCGCGCGACAAAAGTACCCTAAAAAAGTTGTAAAAGCAAGTGCTTGCGCCATCTTTTGTCGTAAGTGAGCTTTCACAATGCGTGATTGCAACAATACGTTTATCCGGATTCGGGCTGTAAATCTACATCAGAAAAACCGGATGATGTATCACAAACTTGTCCCTCCCACCCTACTTTTAGCACTCGTCGTTTACTTTTTCACTGGACAGTTATGCACTGAACTCCCTTTGTACTTGTAAAGTCATTTTACAACTTTTTTTAGGGTACCTTTTTTTCGCGCGGCTATTGCGGCTATGTATGGAAACCATAACATAGCATTTATATATCATTGGAAAGATATTGAATTCAGCTTTCATTTAATAGTTTTAGTTTTCGTCCAGCTTAAGCGGTTCATGCGAAATTGCTGTTTGGAAATTGATGACAAGCACCCTGTATAGTTTTAGTGGCTATTAATTACAGTTATCAAAAGAAGCCATCGCAGTCTTTAATCATACATTTTATTGGTTACCTTTATAGTTGTCTCAATATTATCTAAACTAGTCAAAATACTTTCAATCGACGGGCACCTGGCGTCATCTGGTGAAAACATTGAAAAACAGTTTAGAATTTGAAAACTCCGGAACTTAAATTGAATTTGAATAGAGCCCATAATAAGTTATAGGTATACAGCCTTACATTAGCAAATTATTATAGTAGATAGCACTATTTAAATAAATGTAATACCGTACGTGAGTTATACAGGGTGTTCATGAAAGGTCTAGTCAAACTTTAATCACAGCTACTACATCAAACCAAAGTAAAAAATTCATAAAAACATGGGTCCGGAAATGAGTAATTACTTGTATATCTACAACAATTATGAGATCACAGCTCTATGCATTTACGTGACTTTATCCTGTGTTATCTCACAAGAGAAGCATTTTCGAACAAATTCATTTATTTATTTTATTTTATTTTATTTTATTTCTTTCACGGCCCGGGTGGGTCAACCTTTGAACAATAAGAATACGACAAAATAATTATACATGGTTAATGTGTACATAAAGTAAACGGTCGAAAGTCGCCAAAACAGATGAGGCGTGAGGGGCAGCTGCCAATTTCCGGATTCGAGTAGAAAGCTGATTCCAGGAGTCGTAAGCGTCAAATGAATACCTTTTCGTATTAACGGATATAAGAGCATCATGATAAAAAAGTTTGAAAGCAGTGGAGTCACGGGAAAGCGAGGCTTGATCAAAATGGTGGGAGTACACATACAGGGGATGTTTGGGGTTATGAAGATATCTTGGAATTTCTTTAAGGCGTTGATATAAAATAAATTTCTTTAGGGTAAGAATTTTCAAGCGACGGCATGTTTGGCTGATAGATGTATAAGGAGACAGCTTGAAGAGAGTTCGTAGTACTTTATTGTAAATGATGGCGAGGGATTGAATCCGGTAAGTAGTTGCGTTCGACCATATGAGAATTCCATAACATAGAATGGATTGTATTTTAGATTTAAATAAGGCGACCTTTTGAGGGTTGGTCAAGAGGGCACGAAGAGATTTAAACAGGTAAATGGTTTTGTTTAATTTGGATTTAAGGTAGTCTATGTGCTGCTTGAAGGAGAGATTACTGTCAAAATTTACACCTAAAATTTTAATATTAGTAGTATTATGCTCATGTTTACTAAAGATACATTTTTGAGTTTTTAGCGGGTTTTTAGCGGGTTATGATATATCTTACGATATATCATAAGATATATATTTTTTTAAATAATACGTTGTTATGGACAACCAAATACAATAAAAAAAATTAATTTGTTTTAACAATACAAAATATGTTTAAAACACTTTTTTTTAAAGTGAATACAGGTTATGGGGCATGCACCCTCCTTGCAGCTAAAAGGAAGCTTTTTTATGTAAAGTGGAAGCTCATTCCAATGTGTAATAAAATTGAGTGGAAATCTTGTCAAGGCGAAATTTAAGTGGGTGCCTTGGAGTTTTATGGTAAACTTGTAATGGTCACGGTAACCATCAGTTAGGTTGGCCTAGGATCGTAGAAAGTGCAAAGGGTGTTTTCTATGCCGGAGGGTCCTTGAAAATTCTAGGAATCGATAGAATTTGATCATTTGTGGGATTTTTAACAGTTTTCGTGTTTTTAAGAAGGTAGTAATAGAGCAGTATCGGCTAAGCCCAAATAAGATTCGGACGTAGCGATTGTATGCTACTGTCAGTCTTCTTATTCGATAGAGTGAAACATCTCCCCAGGTTGAAATGCAATATGTTATTACTAGAGGTCAACCCGTGCAGAAGCACGGGCGCTAGTTAAAAAAACATTTTCTAATTTACTTGAACATTAATACCTACATAGGATGACAACGAAAGTCAGTGTCATAAGTGTAACGACAAATAGTGAAATAAATAGATTTAAATATATAGGGCATAGTCGATTGGTGGTGTTTGACAAAAATCCAATTACATTACAAAATTACATTACAATTTAATTAAATTAACATCAACATGTAATGT
>JAQIWH010003066.1:0-21474 GCA_034695005.1 Cryptops parisi | reverse complement strand
TTATGTTTGTTTTCTATTGTAACTTAACAATATTTTGGTTCAAGGACCGTGAAATAAATAATAATAATAATAATAATATTGGCTAGTAAGTCTGTCTGTCTGTTCTGGCATCACGCAAAACCGACTGGATTGATTTTTTCATGAAACTTTCTACGTAACTTATGGTCGATTAAATATGCCTGCAACCAAGCATGTATTTAAAAAAATAAAAATAAATGATTCTGTATTTACATTTTTATGCCGTGTTTACAAGAAAAAAATAATTACGAAATTTCTACTATATGAGAATTTAGAAAATGCGATTTTCGATTTATGCAACATTATCGCAAAAAAAATTCGCGCATAAATCGAAGACTACCTGTACTATATGACTACCTGTAATACATTTCAACGACGCTACTCTTTAAGAATGTTGAAGCTCTGACACAGTGAAGTCTCCCCAAATGGGGGTCATCATAAAAATATTGATCGCTCTTTCCCCCAATATAGATAGATATATCACAACCATGTTTTGGTCAAGCGTTTTACCGGATTTTACATTTTGTAACAAACATATATTACAACCCTACTTTAAAAATAATCAACTTTATAATTATCACTAGCGGAGGCCTAGCGCGCTGATGTTAAATAGGATGTGAACACCTATTTGTATCACTATTTATTTTGTAAAAAAAATGAAAATAATAATAATAGTCGCCGATCCTGTACTTTACAACATTCCCAACACTTCCCCCAAGTTAAATTCTCTTCTTTCTAGCCGGCTTTCGACAGCCCTGTATATATAGGGCTTAGTTACTTTGGTCTCTCTGACCTGTGCTGGAGCCTTTCTCAGATGAAAGCCTAGCCACGTGTTGGTTTGAGATAATAATAATAATAAATCTCTAAAGTATTTAATAAATACATGCTTTCTATTGGTTTGGTTTCCTCAATTTTCAAGTGTTCACGTGCCAAATGTATTAAAAATTGTTGTCATTTTTAATCACCTTATAGACAATCATTTTAAGATTTGATTCAGTTTTCTGTAAACCTTTTAATTATTTTTCATTTTTTATCCTTAAGTTAATTATGTGTTATGTAATTGTTGTCTTACTCCTACGGAGTGCTCTCTTTGAAATAAATAAATAAATAAATAATTCAGTGCCTCCTGTATAATTCGACAGTATTCAATTTAAATTCAATTTTTTCCAGTCAGCTGGTAGGGGCTTTTTTTTACCATGTGCTTTGTGTGAACCTTGTGCACTCGAAATAAAAAATATAATTGATTTCACTGATTTTCGGAAATGTTAACAACTTCTGAATGCTTATTTAAGTGATATGTATACTACAGTAATACAATAATACTATTAGTTTGTTTACTATTCATAAAGAGCGACTTGTTGCCTACCATTTTTACGTATTGCATTTCGTTGCAGATGTGTTTATTAAAACATTAAACATTCTAATATAAATATTGTATTAAAATAAAACTTACCTTAAAAGCAATGTAATAGATTGAAGCATTGACGGTTGCGATTTACATTTTTTAATAAGTAGAGAATTGAATTTTTTTTTTGCGACTAAAAGCGTGTTCGAAAACTCAAAAGAGAAAACGTATGTGCGTGGAAATGAGCGAAATGAGAACCCGCGTATGAATACAACACCCAACCAACCCAAAATGTATTCATGCGCTAAATCTCTCACGTGGAAATCAGTGCATTTTAATTTATTCTTTTATATGCGATAAAACGTTATTCGTTTTAAATATGGTATATTTTTATAAATTTAGTTGCTTATTCAATTAGATGTTTGAAATAAAGCTTTAAAAATGCAACTTGTAAAAACAGCCTAAATGGAGTCTGAAAAGCGATGTACAGCAGTGGTTCTCAACCAGTTTAACTACTAGTTAAACTACTTTTACAATAATTACTGGGTAGTTATAACTACTTTCTGTAAAGAAATTACAACTATGTAGTTTAATTACTTTACATGATAGTTATTTACATAGTTTAACTACTACCAATAATGCTAATAAATAACTACTGGTACTTTAAAATTTCAGAAATTTGATTTGCCGCTGTAAAGCGTCTTTTTAGTATGACAGGTCAAATACTTACACCAAGAAGGTGCAAAATTTCAGACAATTTGTTTGAAAAGATGGTTATTTTGCGTGCATTCCTCCATGCTATGTAAAGCTAATCCGCCAAAGTTGAAACAAATAGTAAAATAACAATTAAAACATATAAAAATGTTAACTTTTTATACCAGCCAGTTTCCAGTGGAGAAGTAGTTGAGAAAAGTACAGTAGTTACAATTACTCAACTACTGTAAAGTAGTTAGAAAAGTAATTGTAATTACTTTTACAAAGTTGTAGTTAACTAGTAGTTATAATTACTTTATTTAGTGGTAGTTAGTTACTGTAGTTGAATCACTGGTCTCAATCTTTTATCCTAGAATGGTAGATGTTCTCAAGTACACCTTAACATCAAGAGCATTGTATGCATAATATGTACGTACTCTTATTATAATTTTCTTAAATTAAATTAAATAATGGATCTTTTCTAATGTGTACTTGCATTCACGAATACAAACTGAATTAAATAACCATTATTATAAGATTATGACGTTCATTATTATAAGATTATCACCTTTCTGACGTTTTATTAACCAAAACATGAAAATATCGATCAATATTTATACATCTGTGGAAATACTGAACATCTTTAATATTATACTGAACTTTGAAATAACGGCTTTACATTTATGTCCGTTACTGAACGCCAGGAGTACCCCCTGGGAGTTCCCGTATCCCTTGTTGAGAACCACTGATGTACAGTATTGACAATCCATTAGTACATTTCGGTGGTACCGTACTCAAATGCAAACTACCGGATACAGACAAATATCATCTTAGCTATGTTAGATACCTCTTTTCAACTTGCAAACACTATAAAGTGAATAGCTGGCTGAAAGATGATCTAAAAGTCCAGATAACGTATTTTCTTGTATGCTTGTGATATTTATTTTTATACTGTATCAGGTTTAAAATAAGCAAACCAGTGAACAGTCTCATGCCCTAAAGATAAGAGTGAAACCACAACAAAAGCTTACTTTCAAAAGATCAATAACAAGACATGGTTTCTACTTGTTCAGTGACAGTATCTAGCCAACCTCGAAATTGTTATAACAAACAACATGGACCCTACAGAAGAACCACTTAAAAAATACATCTAGTCATGGTTCTTAAACCCATCAGCGAAAAAATCGACGGTCCAGTGACTACAAGGACAAAATAAATATTGAAACAGTAATGCTGAAAATCCCCAAAAAGAAAAATTGGTACTTTCAAGCAACTCTTTACGAACACATTTCATTAACATTTAACCACGATCAAGTCAAATAAATATACGGCATCTCTTCAATTCAATCACGAAGAACATCTTTTTGCAAAATCGATATCTACTGTAATGGAAAATAAAAAAAATACATCCACGGAATATTGGGTCGCAGAGAAAACAAAACGTAATACTGAACAAAGATAAAACTGGCAAGGAGAATTCAAAACCGAATTTGAAGGATTCTTTTAATTCTTTTGAAATTCAGTCGCTATACTAGAAAGGAAACATGCTCATTGGCATGAACTCGTATCGCACTCTTGGTTTTTCCATTGGGAAAAGCAGCCTTTGGAATAATCCCAGGAGATCTTCACCTACCTATTCTTAACCCTACTACTATACAACGAGATGGAGGCAAGCACAATAGAAAACTCTCATCAAAGCACTGATAATTGAGTTCGGTTTGGGATCTCGGTTCCTTCCAATCGATCCCTGACATTCAAAACTTCATGATAATGCTCCAGCTCGTCACCCTCCAGTGTTCTCAATTGACTCACTCGACTGAAGAAAATCCAATTTTTCCCTATTTCTGGATCTCTACCAAAGCTGGTTTTAACTGGCGAAGATCAATACCTTGATGTTGGTAATATCTTCAAATTAACTTAAGCGAGCATTATCAGACGCCTTGCTGATGCTATATAGTAATACTGTACAAGAAGCTAAATGAACAAGTGAAGAAGTGCACATTATGTTCACAATATTGTGAACAAGTGCATTAAAAAATCATTTTTAGAAATATGGTTTATATTGCCAGTTTGATTTTCGATTATACAACGTTATATTCTCATGTACGCCTGTAGATGGCAGCATATGTCAATGACCGATTAAAACCTCACGAGTTACTCTCTCACAAACTCACTTTCACTTACTTGCAAGTGAAACTAGTATCAAGTACTGTTGTATATAAAAAAAAAGTTGAAACCCAGAAAGTTTAACGGTTTTTTTTAAATAGTATTTTATTTATCATTTTCATGAATGACCTTCTTGCAGAGAAATCTATCTCAAAATATACGACAGTGAACTTAAAGTGACGTAGCCTACATTATTTTGCATTAATTGAATTCCATATTGATGTTCTGTATAATTCTTCCTTTGTAGATATAGTTTTGAATCACCGTCAATCTAGTTTCATTGGTTTACAAGCGATATATTACCTATGTTACGCTAGTACCTATGGAATCACAATGAACGGCATCCACCGGATTTGAAATTTTGCTTCACAAACCTGACTAAATCCATGTATTAATGAAACAATTAACAAATTCAGACACGTTGCGTCATTTCGTCACAAATACATCCAGTCAGTAAAGGTAAGGGGGGTTTGAAAACAAACAAACATTTCTCTTATTTATTGTTTTTAACTGTTATTCAGAGTACAGGGTTTAAAAGTTAAATTCAGAATCATCAAGAAGTACAAGTTTTCTCGATTTATGTGAAGATTTCATTCTGAGAAACTTGAAATTCCACTTGAATGGCAAAAATCTTCAGCATTCAATAACTTGTCCAACACCGTAAAAAACGTCACATAATAACGAAAATCTCTTCGCTTATAGCGAGCACCTGAAACAATTTTCTCTTGTCGCATATTTTGATGTAGCATATGATGAACTCGCATGAAAACGCAGACTAGCTCATTTATGAGCAAAATTTCATATGCACAAATTCATATAAGCAAGTCCTCATGAAATTAGACGAGTTTTTCAAGATCTATATCATATACCGGTAAATGATCTTGAAAAACACATCTGTATGAAAAACCTACAAGATATCGGTTTGAAGCATCACATTACCACAATAGTTGGGTCTTTTCACTTTTTTTTTTCAACATAGACGAGGCGCATAACTTTCATGAAACACTTCATTCTTTTTTTTATGTATGCCAATGACAAACACACATCATCACCTTCTTACATTCGAGAGGTTCCTGGAGAGTTAAAACGCTTTTCTGGTGCTTCTGGTACAACTGAAGACTTGCGAGCTAACAGCACCAAAAACCATTTCTGATGAAGATGGTACAAGTGTCATAGTTCTATGCATTAGACTCGCAGACTTACCACGCATTTGGCTTGCCACTGACTTCTTGTCGAGTAATATGTCAGTCATTCTCATGTGTACTTTGGCACCGACGCAAAGAGGGAAAAAATGTCTTTTCCACCCTCACTTTCTTTTCTCTTGTTCTTTTGCAATCTCCCCCTCTTCCCCCCTTTTTTCTTCTCTTTTTCATTTTGGCTTTTTGCCCTTTTCTTTGCAGAAGGAACGTGTCTGGAAGACGACAAGAGCCTTTTGCACCACGACGCACCACTTTACCATCACTTTTCCTTCTACGTGGTTCATTTCGCAGACAATCCATTTAATGAAGTGGTTTCTTTTGCCACCACTACAATGATAAATTTATTACTCTGCTAAAGAAATTCTCTACTCAATTTTTTTCTTCGTATTTCATGTACGTACTATTCCTTTCCCTCCTATTTTTTTCCTGTTCTGTGAGTGAAATACTTTTGACCATCAGAGGTAAGAAACTCCACTCCTGCGAAGAAAAAACCATTATCCGGAAATTCCTTATTCAGAGGTTCTCCATTAAATTGTTATCATTCTATAAAAGTTTTATTCGGTGAACAACCAAAGAATTGTTGATACAAAAGTATGTGGAACAAAAGTAGACAATTTCAGGAAAATTCGGGATTTGAACGACACTTGTTCCACATCGTAGAAGAAAAAAAGAGGCAAAAACTTTCATTGTGCACCCCCTCCCAGAATCGTATATATTGAAATTGTCTCGCAAAGAAAAGCCATCTGACGAGATTTGGTTCGTCTCATAATATGACGTAATCGCAGATGCGGAACTCGCACAAATTAAGGATTCCATTATGTACAGCAATTAAACTCGATCTGCAACTACTGTTGACGATCCATCAACACAACCTAAATTGGTTTGCTAACATGACATTTCATATAGTTTACAAGTGCCAAATTACAAAGTGAAAAAAATCATGACATTTTTATAGCCTTACAAACCCCATTAAAATTCGTATTGTCTTACCAACATTGTTTTTCTTTACAACTGTTTATTCCTTTCGTTTATATTTATTCGTCCACCGAAAATAGAAGCAATCTTAAAATACATCATCATCATTCTATGTGCACAACGGGTTGTTTCTTTTACAATTACATAAACTACCATTTCAAAAATAGCTGCATCGGCACAATTGAAAATAAAAAGGAACCAAATACCACCGAGTGTTGTAAAATGGTTCCTTTGTTGCACTACGTTAGTTAGTCGCTTTATTGAAATCAATTTGCCAGAAATTTCAAGACTGTTACCCACTATCGTTTAGTTCCAACTATGAGAAGACAACTACTTTCTATCTTCTTTATCATACAGTACAGTACATAAGTGTCGTTAGCTAATGACCAAGTTCGGCGGCCAACATCACTTGAATTGAGATGAAAAGGATCGTTCCGCTTACGTCCATCAAACATTAATTAATTCAATAGGAAGGATCAAATGATAGTCGTCGAGTCAAAACGACGAGCAGCACTCGTTTTTGAGAGAGCTCCACGTAGCCAACCAAGTTGGTTGTCGTCAAATTGCACATCAGCGCAAAATGCTTTTCCCTTATACACTTTGTCACTTTTTAATTGAAGGCTCATGTTGTCAAGCAAACATTTTAAAGATGCTTTCTATTTCCCCCGATATAAAATTTCATGTTCAAGTGTAGTATAAAAATAATAAAACTTGCACGAGCCTTCATTTTTGAAACCACTTCTCGACATCCTAAAACGAAACGAAAAATCCCGAAATGCAAAATCTTACAATCAATCGATCAGTCGTCGAGTTACTTGGACGACTAACAAGTACTTGGGATCGTCATAAAACACCTCTCAAAAACAGTAGCTTTGGTTGTTGCACCATCTGCATTTTATGACCAAACCAAATTCGGCATTTGAAACAGAACCCTATACGAATAATAGAAATAGAGGCTCAAGTTGCCGTTTAAAAACCTTTAAAAAATTCTTGCTTTACCCGACACGATTTCATATAGTGATATTTATAAAATGTTTGATAAAATTAACTTAATTGTTAGTGTTCTACAATATGCAATACATATTAAGAGCAGTAAATTAAAAAAAAATAATAAAAAACTCTTGCTAAGCAGTCTTTAACACAAACGTTTAGATGCCATACAAATACAAAATTGCCGATGGCGGGTAGTTCGTTACACGAATTGGTATTTAACTGATGACGTCACTAAGCGAAAGTTAACTACTCACGTATAGATAATATAAGCCTACATTGCAAGAGCTTTCATGTTCGTATCGTAATCCATATTCTTGCTACATTAACATCTTGAGATAAGCAAAAATTATAATATCTTCCAATCAGTTTTGAGTCATTAGACGACCAACACGTTCTTGAAATCGTTATTAAACACCTTTCATACAGTTTCTTTGTTTGTGTTCACCATCTGCATTTTATGGCCAAAGCAAATTCGGTATTTAAAACAGAACTTCGACACAAGTATCTAATTTCATGTAGCAAACTGTCAAACGAACTTGCCTAAAAAGTTTTGTCATTACGCTCTCTGGAGATGATGATGATTGAAATTTCGGAAAGACTAGACAGTCACAAGTCATCAACTTGAACTGCCTTCAGGGAGTCGCAAAGGTTAAGTGAATGTCAATGGACCTCGGTTAACCTTTTATACATTACCACTGTTGATGGTGGCATTTCCCAAAATTAATTGATTTTAAAATGAGACGTCAAAATTAGCAACAGAGAACTTGAACCATCTGCACAAACAGTCCCCAATTACACGCTTATGCTTCTAGCACAGAAAAAAAAAGAAAATTGAAAGACGACAAAGAAGAAAAACAACCAACATCGCCATACAAAATTTGCGACAAACATAAGAGTTCGCCCAATAGAAACATCAAGCCACCCCCCTTTTGAATGTTTAATCTAAGAGAGGCAAGAAAATAATCAACCAAAAAAAAATAGAGAGAAAGAAAGTTTCGATTAAAATCGATTGTGCCATTTTGTGATCAGCTTTGCACATCAGTCGTGGAGAAAAAGACTTTTTGTATTTTCATCTAGCAATTTCTTCCACCAGCATCTGCATCTAGCTAGAATGCAAAACACTGGTGGCTCAAACGAATTACTGAATGGATGAGTCTCATTGCCAGCGGCTGCCATCTTCACTCTCATTCGCCACCAAAAGTGTATGCGTGAGCAAGCAGAAATTTAATATCCCAAAGAAACAGCCTTGCTACCAATGAAAGCCTTTCAACGCCATTGAACCGTCTGCTACCGATGACGATTTCAGGGGGTGGTAAAAAAAGAAAATATTTATATATATATATGTATATAAAAGAGCTGCTGCTTGGGTTGCATTGCAAATGGAAATGCGTGTCTTTTGCAAACAAAGAACGACATGGCGGATTTTCCATACATACACACACCCACGCCAATATTATGATGCAACGAAAAAGAGCTGTAAGAAATAACAATTTCAACATGTCTTAACATGTTATTAGCATTCATGTTAATGATCATTTCCAAACATAAAAACGTTTCATACGAAAATGATGGGCTTAACGACTCTCTTCCTCGCTCGCTTCAGGCTTCGGCTAACAAGATAATTCTGCTGGTAACAAAATTATTTTTAATTCTACATAACCATACAGAACATATTTGTGTACATTGTCGCGCCATCCTTTACGAAATGCGATCCTAATCAATCGATAACTAATTAAAACGACCAAATCCCTAAGGCCTAGTCATCAATTACCAAACGTGTATTAAAATTAATTCCAAGTATTTTAAGAAAATGCAAACAGCACTGTACAAATTACTATACAATACATTCCAAACAAAAAAAAATTTCATAATTTGAAAGTCACCGTACAGCTATACACAAGAAGACCTCGATTAATGCGAGTACCTTTTATGCGATATTACTAATACCAACTAACTAACCAACTGATATGACCAACTATGTCCTTACACATTGTCGTTACAGACAAGATAGTTACGACATCTGCTATTTTGCCCAGGATGCACAAGTGATATTCCTGCACCTGTCACAAGTTACGATTTCGATAAATGCGACTTCAAGATTGACTTATGTGAGATAAAATGTGACTTATGTGAGGTTATCGCAGAACGTAATACATTGAAGACTCCTTGCATACATCGACTTTTATAAGAAAAAAATAGCTGTAAAATCCGGAATAACTATAAAATTTTTGTTTTTAAATAAACACAAAACTGACACCCAACACATGTTCACAATTTATTTAACAAACCAAAATTGTTAAATAAAATCTTAAAAGTTAAAATTTCAATGTTAAATCGTATTTGTATTGTAAGAAACAACACTTACTCGGGGAATTCATAATAAATCCGGTAATGTGGTTTAAAAGAATTAGAACTACCATTACAATCACCACTTTCCCTTTAAAGACAAACTTTTCCAACAAAAGTTTTTCCAACTTTCTATCTTGATCACCATCAACTTGACCCAAAATTACAACCAACCTTGAGGCTCCTCAAGGCATGTACTAAATATGGCAATCTGCGTTCTTAAACTTTTGTCAATGTGACTTTTCCCCTTATTTTCAACGATGATGATAAGTGCTAAATTGGACATCAACAAAACTGTTATCAACCATCATCATCATTACAGTGTAAAGTATGACGTGTCCAAAATAATTAATGAATAGTCATTTATGCTTGTCTACAGCAAACACAATACACTTACTAACTACACACACAAAAAAAAAAACATGATTAATGAAGCCGTGTTGAAGATTGCTAGTAATGAGAAGCAAGCATAAATCATTAAAATCACAATGGCACGAGCTTCAATTGGGTGTCCCCTTATTTTGCAGACAGTGCACTTCCATCATCAAAGTATCCCTGCAATTAGGGATCTTAACAACCTCATTCCAATCGATATCTATCCTTGTACACAACAAAACACTAAACGAGTTAGAGCTGACAAAACCCTATAATCCCATTTCTGATATAACCTATAAAACATCGCGATAACTGATACCTGCAACATGCAAATTGCCAGGTCGTAAAGACAACTCCTCTGGTGCGATATCGATCCAAACTGATATTTGCTCCATTGGGGCAAAGATAAAAAAAATAAATAAACGAACCAATTTTGGTTGGTCGTCATTATCAATATTGAAGCACCCTATAATGAAGCAATCTTTCACATCACCCTTGCAATCATCAAGATTGTCATTATCATCGACTATGGACCATCACAGGTATGTATATATGTATATAATGCGATACCTTTGTTTTCCCCCAATTTTTGGGATTTGCTCACTCAGCATTTGTGTGATAAAAGAGAAGAAAAAATTATGCTTCGGTGGTGCAAATCTCAGGTTCCTTGCCAAAAGAGAAATAATAGTAATGTATATATATAAACATCCACCCACACACAAAAGATGGTAGGCTGTTCCGCTATTCCCTGTTCCCTGTTCCTTTCAAGGTTTTCCCACATTTCAATGGGAAATTGCTTGGCAAGCGACAATTTGCTGGATGGCCGATAAAGCACAAAATTTCTAATTTCACAGCTTCATACGCATCTCTAGTCAACCACAAAACGTGCAATTTACTCTTGTCATGATAATTAGGATATTTATCGAATACAGCCAAACTTCTTGGTGTGCCAATTTCCACCAAACACGATCAACTGTTAATCAAATAGTCCGAATTGTAATGACAACATAAAACACATGAAATCAAAGTGTTTCAAAGAAGTGCGATCCACAATGCGATTCCATTGTGGAACTCCATGCCTCTTTACCTTAGAAACATTTCTCCAACTTGTAAAGCCCTTAAATGTTCCAGGGTGTGTTTACACTTCAAACGTTTGTTAAAAAAATTTATTCTCAATATAATTTTGCTTTCTTTTCTTTTCAAATAGTCTGTCATTGTTTATTTGTATTTGTATGTCTCAACGGAACGAATAAAAAAAAAGTACAGGGAGTCCTTAATTTATGTGATACAATTAAAATTGCGATACAAAAAAAAATATGCGATTCCATATACAGTACTATGATTTCACTATTACGCGAAAAAATAAATCTTGCCAGATGCTCGCTACAAGTTGAGAAAATGTCGTTTTTATGCGAATTTGGTGGTGCACAAGTGATTGTACGTTCCTGCACCTGTCCTTATCGATTAATGCGAAGTTTTTGCAAA
This sequence comes from Cryptops parisi, assembly GCA_034695005.1. Classification (NCBI taxonomy): domain Eukaryota; kingdom Metazoa; phylum Arthropoda; class Chilopoda; order Scolopendromorpha; family Cryptopidae; genus Cryptops; species Cryptops parisi. Next base: position 9,879 of record JAQIWH010003066.1, on the reverse strand, counting down.
TCCGTATCCTCACATTATGTCGAGGCTCCCTGTATTTATACACAATGACGTATTACACTAGCCATACCAATTTTTATCAAAACTAATAAGGTAAAGCTACCGATACTACGTAAGTTGGTTACGTATCCAATTAATTCAGCATTACTGTTGTGTTTATCATTTTACAATTATGAAAAATATCTTTGCAGAGATCCTTTTTAAAACTCTCTGAGTCGGGTCAATTTACCACTCAGAGGAAAGCAGATTATCCTTTTTTTCTCAGATACAAAATAAACTCAGTCATGTGGTTGAAAAAGCTTAAGACATCGACAAATTATATATAGAATCCTAAATTTTATGATGTAGTTCAACTGAAGGTGGAGCCACAGTACAGCTTATTATCCATTCTCACACTGCTCCTGACGTACCAACAGTCTATATGTGTTATCTTTTTTTATGCATACCATATATGCCTGACAGCCGTATTTCCACGCTTCGGTCAGAACAGAATGCGCATGCGTTTTTATTGTTATTTCATATCTGGTTAAATTCAAACATTAATCAAATGGATTAAAACAGTAAGCAATAGCAGACATTTTACTGAGATTTAACCACATCAGAAATGATTAATGACTAACCAAATTATTAATTAAAATTTTCATTCATAAAATCAAAAATTCTAAAAAATGGAACATCTTTTTACACTTTAAATTTAAGTAAACAAACAAGCACAATGTACCACATAACATGGATGACAACCCAACAGCAACAGCAATGACGGCCCAAAAATGCTGTTTGCACTGTATTTCATAGCAAAGCAACATTTGTTTGCTCGTTCGTGCAACCCAATTTTGCGAAGAAATCAACAATTCTGGAGTAACAAGACATGTTTCTATCGGCAGCTACTAGGTACTAGCATATGGACACAAGTGAACCCTATCGGCACAACACTAATATATCATCTCAACAGAGCAAAACAGGCAAACGTTCGCGGGGTGTGAAATTTTCATGTTGTTTACGATCTAAATTGCTAACATTTGTGCTGCCTCATAGCACCGCACCAACTTTCGCCTATCTACCTACTTGCAAGGCTTAAAATGCACGAGACGAACGGAAAGACCTTTTCGGTAAACACGGGTCTAAATCAACAACAGCAGCCAACAACACACTGAAAATTCCAGAATAGTCAAATAAAAATTAGCCAGTGACTCCAAATTCGCCATACCAATTACTGCAAACAAAACACACAAGGCGAGCAAACGGTCCAATTATTTGCTTTTGCTCAAAAAAGCTTTTTTTGTTTAAACTTTGAAAGTTTGTCCTCGCACCATTCTGCGAACATGAAGCTCTGTTTTAAAGTGAGTCTTCTCGGAACGTCAACTGGCATGAAATCCAATTAAAACGGTCTTCAATTGACAAACAAAACGAAATTATGTTATATACCTAGCTATCTCACCACGAAAAAAAAATTGTGACATTCTACAGTATAACGTTTAAACCTTTTAATCCACACTTGTGACAGTCGTCATGATGAGTTGAGAGAAAAACGCTAATCTATAAAATATTCAAAATCTCTGTAGTAAACAAACAAAACAAAACAATGGTAGTTCTGCATGTGGTACAGGAGGATTGTCATGCGATACATGTAAGTTTTTCATATGCGATTTCGCTTTTCTGCGACATGAGTCAGGTACTCATAATAAGAGAAACTTTCGGCGAGTTCAGCAGATTAAATCATCGTTGGTGCGAGTTTAGCAGTGCAAATGTTGGCCACCACGATGCAATTGTCCTGCAGTGTTGACTAGAAATTTATGCAATGCGATACATTGGAATACATGCGATTTTTGTTTTTTATGCAATAATTTTGCGAAACGTCCAGATAAATCGATAACACCACATATAGAGTGTCCTAGCAAAGGCTTACCAATTTCATACTGAAAAAGCTAATGTAATGAAAATTCTGAGTTTTGGATATACAGTAATAGCACCTTGAAGATGGGGGGGGGGGGAGTCTTTCGAATCGTGTTATTTTCATTGACTTTGAAATTTTAAAAATATTGTTAAATTTCAAACAATGTGTCATAGGCATATCAAGTTATATTTAGAAAGCTGTAGGCAAGAGCATATACAGTATATATAGTCAGAATCGACTGTCGTTTTATTTATTTCCAACATATCCTAGCGGTCACAACAAACAATGTTAATGCAGCAACTTCACTGCATAAAACTCTTACTATGCAGTGAAGCTGTTGCATCAGATGATGTGTTGTAATCGCTATTATTCGATACTGAAAAGTATCGTTGGATCGTTGGATTGTTTGAAATAAATGATACGCCAGTCTGACTATAAAAAATAGCACCATTCGAACGACCATGCTATCATGCAACCATAGCATCATTCCCTCAACATGCTATCATATGCAAAAAACTCTAATAAAATTTTCATTATAATATGTTTGTCGAGTACGTATAAAATTGGTAAGCCTTAGCTGGCGCTGAAACACCCGGTATAAAAAGCTTCTGGCAATACAATGGTAAGCCACACTTTATTAAAAAAAAAAGAAGAAAAAAAGAAGAAAAAAAGACATTTTTACATCAACATTTTACATTTTACCTCGGTATCGTTTCTAGCTTGTTACTTTACCACTTTTGGATTTCCAGAAAATGGCAGCATAATGACGAAAATTATCTTGTTTCTCAGCTAAGGACATCGAAGCCACCTATTTTTAGACCAATCAGGCATATCAGCAATGGTACTTGAGCTGCATGATGAGGCATGACGTTGGCGAATCAGCAATTTTAGCGTATTATACCATGACATATTATACTTTAGTATATGTCATGATTATACACTGCTCACAAAAATTAGGAAATATTTCAAAATCTTCATACAATTTTGAAATTTACTCTAATTTTTGTGAGCAGTGTAGTAGTTCTGGTACTGATGCTTTACCATAGAATCACCAAACCAACAATTTACAGTGGCCATTTGTTTTTAATAATTTAATTACCGACAGGAAACTTTGCTGTAGTCATGTATAGAGCAGAAAAATCACATGTCAATTGCACCCTACAGAATTGCACCATTTCAAGTATGATATACTTAGAACTCAACTATATTGTGTGGGTGAAAACAACAATATAAAAAAACCAATGTTCACAAATGACATTGCAACCATGGGAGACATCCGAGTACGAAATCCAATAGAACTAGAAAGAAACTATAAAAAGAAATAAATACTAAATGGCAGTGAAAAGAAAACTTGGGAATAGCCATCAGCGCCATTCGAAGTGTCGTGCTACCAAAGTAAAAAAGGGGAAAACTTAGCCATCCAGAAACAAAGAGAATGGAAAATTCAGTCATTTCCATGCAAAAAACCGACGAGAAGTTTCCATTCGGTTCTAAATGCTGAGCAGTCCGTCTCGTCAAGAAAACCGGAATCTTCAAAAAACTCTCAAGTCTCGGTACCTTAGTATTATCTGCTTCAATGAATACTCCATACAATTTACTGCCAATCACATTTCACAAAAAGAAAAATATATAAGTAGAGAGATATATTTATAGATATATAAAACGAAAAAAAAATCTATAAGTAAAAAATGGGGAGGTCAACTTATCTCCAGGTTTTTTGGCATTTGGCAAAAAGTAAACATGTGTATTTTATGATGGTCACAAAAAATTCATCGCTGACGTAAATGTCCCTTTCCTAGTATTGAACAACTTGCGCCAAACGCTGGCCTTTCGCTAGTGTAATCGAAAACAATCCTTCAAATCGGACTCGAATCACGTAGCTCGGTAACTTTATATTAAAGAAAAAAAAATATGGGAAACATGTTTTTTCCTTCCATGTCACATACTTCCGTTCCTTCCAAACAAATTGTTCTCTTGTTTTGGACGAAACAAAAATTCAACGTCCTTTGAAACTTGGTTACAAAGTTCTTCTTAGTAATTTTATTTTTAAATATATCGATTTTCTTTATTTTCGATTCAGACTAGCTTCGTGTTTTGTTGAAGCAATTAGGTTGTGTTTTTATGTTGTTTTTTTTTTTTGTTTTTGGACATGTTTCGAGGTCGAGGTTGTATTTACAACCTCGTCTTGGAAATTTTCAATCTGCTGTCATCCATTCTTATGATGTAGTTCTTACTACAAAACTATCCATTACAAAAATAAATGACAAATTAATATTTCTGGTGATGGGATATAAATTCGATTTTTGTAAATCGTTTTTATAAAAAATAAATAAATAAAAAAAATAAATAAATGAAACCTCGAAACATGTCCAAAAATAAATGTTTCTACGATGGAATCTGTATTGGTTACAAAACCTGTACATTGATCAGATACATTTTGAAACAATAATCCTAATAACTCCCATATATTGTACAGCAGTTTCTCGATTATCAGAGTTAAAAGAAAAACTAAAAAACATTCGGATTATCGAAAATATCGAAAAAATACGGAATTATTATACAGATTTAAGCAAAACAAAAGTTGTTGTCTAACCTAATGTATACACTCATTCACTTAGCACAACACACGCACGGCATTTTTAGTTTAACGTTTAGCTATTCTTTACACGTCTTTCAAGTGCAATAAACCAATTATTATTTCTACTATTATTTTTCTTTCATTGACAATTTGCATAAGTGTCACTATATACTCAAGTTTTAGTTCATGGAACTCCATACCATCTGGTATTAGGAAGACTCCTTTCTTAAGTAATGAACATCAATGCAGAAAAACCTGTTGTCATTTTAAAAAAAAAAACATTTTTACACATATTTTGCATGGCACATAGCCTTTTTACTTTGTATTTTGTCTCATCGTTGACGTGATATTAACAATAAAACATTACGAGAAATTAGTCACTCCATCGACCACTCTACTGACTGGACTTCATATACAACATTTTATAACATGTCAATTGAAAAGTAAAATGTTAGGTGACTGAAATGAAACCCTACTGTATGGGTACACTTCTTAGCAATGCTTGTGTAGTTCTTAATCGTTTACAATAAACTTGGAAACAGAAACAAACGACAATTCCGTTTCAATGATACCATCAACGCGGAAAACGCAACCCAGCATGATATGATAATAACCAGAGTTCGCACACTTTCATTTCGACCATTGGCGTTTAACACTGCACCAAACACAGTTAGCACTTCTACTACGAAACGAACTGAGACAATGGAAGAAGGAAAACTTGGGCGACCTTTTAAACACCTCATAGAGTCCCACACCCTAGCCATACTTCAACGCTAGCAAACAAAAGGCGCAAGACAGGTCAACGGGGCATAAGTGAGTTTCATTGCTTACCCAACAAAACACCCACCACTACTGTACTACTACTACTACTACTACAGCTACCAGCATGTCATTTGGCAACTCCGAAAACAACACTTTGTTCGCAGGTCGTTTCACTGGACCCGTTAATTAGCAAACTGCAACTGTTGCATTAATTACAGCACTGGGACTGAAAACACATCTACTCGCATTTTCTCTCTCTCTCTCTCTCAACAATGTTCCCAATGGTGATGAAACGCTAAACTTAAAAAAAACGGGAACAGTTTTTTTTTTGTGTTTCCATATGTCATGCGAGATAATGAAACCAACATCAGCTGTTTTTTGTTTGTTTTTTTAAATAAAATAAAAATACAAAGCAACATATATAAAAGTGTTGGTCGTAAATTAGTCTCGAGGAAGTTCTCCACTAAACTGTGTAACGACCTCCACCAAGTGTAAATGGTGCCTAATAAATATTTCCAGTTGTGAGGATACACCGAAAAAATAATAAATTTCACGCTAAACATAGCAGAACGTTTTTCCCTAAAACCAAAACAAGAAAAAATGGGACGAAGGCGACTGTATACGAAAGGAAGAAGGGCATTGTACGGTCAAAGGCGAAAATATCAATTCACACGAAATCGTGAATGTTTCAATGGTGATCTTCAAAACAACAGTATAATCTAGCTCATGAAAACAGGTTTCTCAAACTCAGTTTAAAAAACAAGTTCACAATACCATAAATTAAAATTATTTTTAGTCTCAAATCCTAATATGGAAGCAACACTTATGTGTTCAACTATCAAATAATACAAGAACCAGTTAGGCCTATAGGTTCAATACGTAAACACTGCAATGTGAAAATTCTAGTAAGATTATTATTCGAAAAAGGTTAAAATAATTATGAAGAAGATTGTAGTTATAAAAAAAACTGATCACGTCTGTTTGTTGTTTGTTTGTGCAGGCAGCACACAAAAAAATAACCTTGACCTATTATAATTAAACTTGGCACATAAGTTAAGGTCGAACAAACTTGACACACAGGTTATTGACCATATTAGAACGTTAATTAGATTAAATTGAATCTTTCGCGAATCATGAGAACTCGAGAATCAAACAGGAGAAGTCGCGATTGTAAAAGTCAGTGAAACGCGAATATAAGAAGCCAATGGATCAAATGCAGCATTACAAGTTGCAATACACGAATAGCCTATTGAGGACTTTTCAGCTCATGTAGTTTGTAAATAGAGCTTAATTATTATTAAACTTTATTAATATAAAAGTTTACGATTCATGGCAGCAACTTTGAGCAATATAAAACTCTACATGGCATAAATAAACTTTAAAAAAAAAATTATTATACGAAATTCTCATCCAACCTTAGTAAATTACTTAAATGTCTGTCGGTGCATTATTTGTGTTCTAAAAGTTCTTGGATTAAAAATACATGTTTCGAAATTGACAACTGGAAAGCCCTACTAATGTGAATTCGCATAATGTAAACCCCAGTCCATTGCGCTTCATGCCAAAAAAAGCTAACCAGATCAACCATTCGCTAAAAATCATTTTCCCACCAAAAATAGCGTTTGTTTCACAAACCCATGTAATAATGATACAACTTGTCTCATGAACTTTTCACGAAATTGTCTCATTTTCAAATCCGACAGCAATTTCGAAACAATTCGCTAAGCATACAACTTCTAAAAGCAAAGTTTTAAAGCGTAAATTTTCTTTTCTTTACACATACATACATATCAAAACACATTACCAAAGAAAAATGAGGGTGAAAAAAAAAAGAAATCCAAACCTTCGTTTTGAAAAAACCCACAACATGTAATTCAATTATACGAAAACCCTCACAAAAATTAAATAATTTCATCATCATCAATATATTTAATATTTCATCACATTTTCCTTTTTTTTCCGCGCTAGTGAAAGAACAAAAAAAAAATTAAATTATAACGGGGAAAAAACTGACATTGAATTATGATGGAAGATATGTTGCAAGTTGAAAAACTGCTGAAGTACAAAAAAAAAATATAAATAAATAAAAATATTAAAAAAACAAAAAAACATCCTGCTCAGATATGAATGAAAGAAAAGGATGATGATTTTTTTTCACAACTTTCCTTTACGAAAATCGAGTGAGCAAAAAAATGAAAAAACCAGAGAAAGCACCAACAACCACATGGTAGTAAGGCTTATGCATAAATCACCAGAAGCTGACTGCTATTCTTATAGCCAAGTTTTCCCAACAAAAAAATATTACAAAAAATATTATCTTCAGTTCACTAAGGCAATTTTTGTGTGTCCATTACTCTTATACTTAAAGAAGGAAAAAATGGTGTCCATAAATCATTTCAATGTCATTATTAAAACAACCTTCATAACCGAGTCAGTGGGGCCACCTATCATAATAATAATAGTAATAACCTACTGAAGAAAATAGGTTACGACCACCCCCCATATAGTACCCTTGAACTTCTTCACAACATTTTTAAATACGTACATGTATAACATTTTTACGTTATCGTGAAATGTTAAAATCTTCATTACCTTTTTATTAACTCAGTGAACTACTAAAATTTCATACACGATATAATTATACTACACACTACGACTACAGTATATAATTAGCATAAGTGCTGTACGTTTATAAAAACCTATACTTTGTTGCAATAAAAATGCTCTAACTCTCGAGTTCACGAAATTTTAATCCGTGCGGTCAATTTATTGTTATGCAATAAAGCTTAAGTTTATTATTAAAAATAATTTCTGTTGTAAAGAAATATTGTGCATAGATACAATTACAAGAGTTGACACACTCGGGAGGAAACAAGGTACATAAACCAGTTTAACAAAAATTAAGATACAAATTCAGAGGGGTAGAAGAGCGGGTCAAGGGGAGTAACTTTCGCCAATAAACTTATGTCCAAAAGTGCACGCGTTAAGCGTCATCAAAGAGTGTATAAGAATGTCACAGGTCAAACAGTTCTGCATTTTAATCTGACATATACACTATATTGGTGAGATAAGTTACAAGAAATGTTCAAAAGTGTGGACTGCTACTTGAATGCATGACGTGTAACGTCATGGACTGCCTAACTCTAACACATTCAAACACTCCAGGCATCGTACGTATGCTCTCAGTGCTTCTCAGACTCAATACGCATCTAGACCAGGCTCCTGAGTTGCGTTCCTGGTCAACGAGACGAGATGGTCGCGACACGAAGTTGAATACAAAATGCTTGCGAATGCGCGTCTTCGCGACCAAATAACATCGTGTTGAAGTGGAGGTGTCCCCGACAAAAATATCAAGTGATCGTGTTAACCAGTGGTTGCACGGAGTGCAGATTGAGTGTATTTGCCAGAATAAGTGAAGTAGTGTGCTTATGAGCGTGTACAATAGTTTGTACACGCTCATTTGTATGCACTTTTGAACATGAGTTCATTGATGAGAATACTCCCCTCTACTTCCCCTCTGAATTTGTATATCGAATTTAGGACCACCCTGCATATACAACCATTCACAGGACTGTGCCCCAATGGTCTTCAGCCAATCAACAAAAATATTGTGGGAGTGGGAAAATATTGTACCGAGAAATGGCGACACTGTTCAAAAGTTCTTGTTCACCCACGGAATTCTGTAAGTTTCCAAATCTTGAAAGTCAATCAGGGTTGGCAATTTCCCAGGAAAAATTAGTTTTGGACAGAGCACTGGTAAATACCAGCTAAGTGGAAATAACTTAATAATAAATTATATAATTTAAAAACTAAGAAAAAAGTTTAAAAAGTTACTGACTGGGTAGCTTACTCCTTCATACACCACAAAAACGACGTTTTGCCTCTTAACTAGAGGCTTTTTTAATTTGTTCCTTAATTTTTTAATTATGCGGTTAAGGATAGGGATTGCGCTAAATTTAAATAAACTACATGCTCTATTTGAAACTCTGTGCTAACTGGTTACTATTAAGTCTATTAGTACTAATAGTAATCTATAGTTGGAGCCGCTTGGGTTTGGTTGCTGATCTGTTTGTGCATCCAGGGCTCTGAATGGTAGTGGTATAAATCCTTTTAAGAATGTTTAGCATGTCAGTTATAATTTTTGCAATTAAAATAATTCACGTTTATATTTTTGATCTTCTGATTCCTGAATTGCAGACGTTTTGAATTTTATTTAAAACTAAAAAATAGCCCATCAAATTTGACGAGTGCCTAGAGTTCGAAAACCGTAGTTATGTATTATTCATATACAGTATCATCATCCAATAGCAAATGACTGATAAAACCTTTAACATTTTAAAATAAGAAAAACTTTTTTGACCTCTCTTTCGGGAGAGAACGTTCAGTAGTTAAGCCGACCAAAAAAGTCGGACAATACAAGTACTCTCGTCCCGAATAATTTATTTTAACTAACCTAATCTACCCTACCGAAAGAAAAAGTGATAAAGAATGTGTTGGCAGCAGCACGACTAAGCTTCCTTGATCCCATAACTTGGATTCATAAATAGTAAATATACTAAAATACAGTTTTTGTCAATTGGTGCAATTGGTGTATATTGGTGCACAAATTGTAAGCATATTTCATTGAAAATGCCTTTAACTGGGAAAA
>JAQIWH010003065.1:0-21483 GCA_034695005.1 Cryptops parisi | reverse complement strand
GATGAAGTGGGTAGAAACTGAAGTCAGTTTATGAGGGCTCAAAGAGCACCGCCTAAGTCTTGCCAGCCTTTGCAATCAAAAATCCTTCGCCTTCCAATCGGGATAATTACTGTTCCAGACCAACCGTGTTGTTAAGGGAAAAGGAGCCCACGAAAGTATTTTAGGCCTAGTCATCGAACAACGTCTCCAAATTGAATAGGCTTACAGACCAAAAGAAAGCTAAGCTGGAATTAGGAAGACAAAGATCTGCAAAGTTTGCGTCGCGTTTCTTGCGAATCGATACGGTCGTCGGTTTTTGTTTTCCATTGCAATACTTAGAAATGGAAATAATTTGGAAATAATGCGTCGGTCGTATACGTGGTATGAGTAGGGGGTTTGGTGTTTAATCTACTGGGAGGATTAACTTGGGGGAGAAATGCAATCCATGATAAAAAAAAAAATTCAGGTTTGAAAAACGTTTTTTAATGGTCTTATTATTCAATTCTCTCTTTCTACCAAAAAGTACCGTACAGGTTCATCGCTAGAATTACTACGCATCTTAATATTTATTTTATCAGCAATTTAAACGTAGATTAAAAAATATATATATACGCTGTATACAAAACTAGTTATACGCAATATTAATTATAATATACTGTCAAAAATGTCCTTTTTTTATTTACAACTGTGATATACAGTAATTCAAAGTATTTCAATATAAATATACAGGATGTTGTCGATTGTTACAAGGGTTACGTTTTGCGAATATCATTCATAAATCAGAATTTGCATGTATCCAAATTCTCATAACAAAACATGTGTTTAATGATTTGTGCACCACCACACAAAATGGCATAATAGCGAAAATTTCTTGTAGAGATTTCTCTTCCCTCGTCGTGTAATAACTAAATAACATATCAGAATCTCACATAAATCGCGTATTGTAATTAATTTTTACCTAAACCTAGCTTTTGGTTGAACACGTTTTTTTAATATTATTTTGTATACTGTAGATTAGCTATTACATTTCTTATGCTATGTGTCAATAATGTTGAAACCTCGACATAACACGTTAATACAAGGCATTTTTTGAAGCTATGAAATACGTTCAGTTCTAAAATTGATTTTTTGACGAATGTATACGCGATCAGTAACTCGTCGTAACAGTATAACAACACTTGACGTTTTCAGCACCGTTCAGCAGTTATTAAAAAAACGACACTATATCACTCTCAACCATGTAACATGAAAACACAGAGTGAAAAGATATATATTGAACTAAAAATGCCCCATTCTAAATGATGATGGGGGCTGAACAAAAAAAAAACAGATAGAAAAAAATGGAATCGAGTGGGTGGTATAAGAGGAGTAGTAGGGTAGGGGTGTATATATAAATTTATATAGAAATATATAAATCTCGTAAAGGTTTTTCAAATAGATGTTTTTAATAACCGTCCCACCATCGTTGAGTCAGTTATGTCGAGGAGTTTTTGGCAGAAACAGAACGAGGCTTGTGTTTCTCACCCCGGGTTTTCTGGCGGCACCATCTGTGGACCCATCCATCAACTGCCTGATAGATGGTTCGTACCCGCCTCTCGAGCCCTCGTGCTGATTGCTCGTGATTTACCGACAACAGTTGGTCACATGATTTAGGTTTGGGTTATCCCCCCCTTCTCCCACTTTACACCCCCCTTTCTTTTCTCCTAACGCCAGCAGGGTTTAATTTCCCCCAGAAGGTGGAGCTATTGGAACATGGGATCAGCGAAAAGAAATTCAACAGAAACAGATTCTTTTATTATTATTATTTTTTTTTTTTAACTAGGAATGTTACATTCACACACAGACGCACTCTTGTATAGTAAATCTTTGGTAGGAATTGTTTGGGAGTTTCGCGTTGGTTTTCTTCCTCAGGATATTTGGGGGGTCCGTCACACGTTCGGGTTTTTTTTTTTTTGAAGAGAGGGTGTTTGTTATTTGCTTTTTATCCATCGTTGGTTTCGTCAAGGCTAACGGATGGGAATGGAGTTGTAAGAGTGTTTGGACATGTGTTAATAGTCCATCATTGAGCGGTGCGTTTGAAAGAATGAATCACTCTGAAAATGTTGGTGTGAGGGGAATGTCTGATGGTGATGATAATGATGATAATTCTGCTGCTGACAATGATAATGATTCTATTCTCATTGTGATTCTTAAATTATGGCTTTTTTTGAGTTAGTGTGGCCTTTTCCTGTTGGCATTTTAAATGTGATGTGTCCAGTAGTTGAATTGGCATCTAGTGTTTAAACACGCAGAAGACATATCAACCTGATGATTAATTAATATCTTTTTTATTGGTTTGTTATTTTTTTATTCATAGTTTAATTTATTTTTAAACGCTTTTATTATTATATTTTTTTAGTGATTATGAGTTGAGGCTATCGAACTGGGCGTTTTCAAGCTGGTTTGTGTGTTATTTTATATGTGTTATAATTTAGTGTTAATTAATGTCAACGGTATGTTTTATGCAATTTCTAAGAATTACAAAATTGTAACAAGAAGAAAGATTTACAACTTTGTAATAGTCTGTCTATGAAAAATTATTATTATCCGGCACCGTAATTGTGTATCAGTGACTAATGGAAAATTTTCTGAAAAGTAGTTATTAATGGGAATACAAATACGACAGGTGTAGCAACCAGGCTCGTATACAGAACTTCAATTTTGAAGGAGTCACACCACATAAAAGAAATTTATCAATACATAATAAATATACACACGTTTTTCATCGATACATATAAACATAAGCCATTTACAATATGAAGAAATAGTCCAAAATAAAGTCCAATTTTTGATTGGATTTGACAACCTTGTCAAACATTTTCTGCATTTTATCAAATATTTTTACGTCGGGTCATACTTATCTTTTAGCATTGGAGGGGTCATAAACCCCCATGACCACCCACCCACCCTGTATACGCGCAGTAACTATTTTAAGAAAAAGTAATAATTTTTCTAATATTTTTACTTTATAATAGTTTAACATGGATAAAATCAAAACCATCCCACCAAAAAAGAAAACAAAAACTGTATAAATACAAAATTGATGGGATGTATATTTTTATCATTATGCTTCAACGGACAAATTTAGCCATGTTTTAAGTAAGTTATTTATCATCCTATTTCTTGCATCTGAAATCGACCCTCGTTTCTTGTATTTTTTTTTGTGTGTATTTAATTTTACAAAAAAAAAAGTTCGATTGATATACGACTACTGTTTTCAGCTTTTAGCCCTCCACCAACACACATTTGCGCCTAAAATTAAACAATTTTAAACATGTGTTCTACTTTTTTAAAAAAAAAACAACAAAATTTATCCTTCCCACCCAAGATCCCATTTTGGGATTGAAGTTATTGCTGAATAGCGCGTTATAAGCTATTTTGTGTCACATGACGTCAATTGTTGGCTCTGGTTTTAATGGCAAATTCATCACTCTTTCTCATCACCTGTTCCTATTTAATTTGGGTTCCATCACAATTTTTGTTTTTTTTTACTACATCGATGGATGAAAGTTGTGTGTCGTTTACGACCACTTAAACCGGTTACCGGAATTTCTCTTTTATCTCTTTTTTTTTTTTGTTTTATCTTCCATAAATTAAAAGAGTTTTAAAAACATCAACTTGCAGTCAAAACGTCGATTGAATTTGATTATAATTAAACAACTTAATTTTTTTCGTGACTTTAAAATGAAAAAACAAAAAACGAAACCGTTGTTGAGATATATAGAAAAAAACGATAGGGTGGAGTGGGAAAAAACTTCTGTTCGAGGAATGTGTGTATGTGTGGGGGTAAAGAAAATGGGTGCTGTAAATCAGACACAGGATGCGCTGTGAGAGAGGTCTATATTTCAAGGGGTTCTGTTTTGCAACGACGGATGATAGCGTTTGCCATTAAGTTTAATTATGTTCGTACTACGTTGGTGCAGTCGCGCTCGTAAATTTCAGCTCAATTCTCCTCCAAAGAAGCCTGCTGACTTTCTCAATCTTTTCAACTTCTTGAAGATCTCTCCCTGGATAGGGAGGTTGTTGCAGAGGTAAAATGTGTGAAGCAAATAAGGAGGGAGAGACAAAAGTTACGAGAAGGGAAAAACCGTTGGGTCCCCCTTCCTATTTAGACGTTTAGAAGAAGATTTAAAGTGGTGGTTTCGACTCTGGCTTTCTAATAGCTGTAATTGGCTGTGTCACTTTTTTTTTTTTGTATCCTCCCTTTAAAAAGTTTGAAAAACGACTACTTGTCGTCTGACGACTAACACTACAAGAACATGGACGTCTGGGTGGAAACCGTTGAAATGTTCTCACACGAGATAATTTCAAAGTCTTGGAGAAATTCACTTGGAAATGAAACCGATTTTAATTTTAGATTTACTCTTTATAACATTTTGGAAATTCCTAATTTTGTAAACTTTTCAATTTGTTTTATTCTCTTGAAAACGACTTGGGTTACTTGTCGTAGATAACTAACACTACGAGAAATTAAGCGCCTGGGTGGTGAACTTTGAAATGTTCTTGTTCAAATGAGATACTCTTCCAAAGTCTTTTGAGTTGCAGGAAATGGTAACCAATTTCATGTTTATTTTGTAACGTTTTGGAATGTTATTTTTCAATGTACAATTTGAACAGTAAATCTTCGTTTTTTATTGTGTAGTGTATACTCAAGTACCTAAAGTTTTTATTTTTAATTTTATTTAATACTTGATTATTTTGAGGTGTTCTATGGTTATTATGAGGTAGTTTATTCAAAAGTGTAAAGAAAAAATCTAAGTTAAACTGACATTAGATTTCACTGGTAAAATCAGTTCCAAATGCTGTCAACCCACCATGTAACTTGGATTGGTCATTTGGTACTATTTGCTATGGCGTCATTAGGAAAAACCGAATATCCCATAAACTTCTTACAAAATACTGTACTGGTGACAGTGCACATTATGTTGTTGTCTTTTTTTACTGTTCAAATAAATAACAGAGTTGAAAATACAGCGTTGAATTGGAAATTTCCAAGAGAAAAGCGAAAATAAACTGTCTTTCTTCGTGGAAGTGGTTGTTATTGTCGCTTGGTAATGGACTAAACAAATAGCTCGAAATGATGGTTGTCGTGGAATCGGACGTAGAACAGTGGTGACCGATTTCTGGGAACGTCCATTAAAAGGAAGTGTCGAAAGGCGTCACTGGATTGTATCACTTGGCAGCGTTTGTTCAACTCTATTGCTCTCGAGGGCGGAACGTCTGTCCTTGTTATAATAGAAAGAGGACTTTACCAGATGGCGCCAACAAACGACGACCCCCAATGCCAAATGTTGATGGATAGCCTTGCAAAAACCATCACTTTTCGAACCTCTCCGAGTGAAAATGAACAGAATGCCTAACACCATCATCATGGTAGTCTTCTAGTCTGTATTTTTCTTCCAAATACCGACAATGAACAGAATGGTCTTGTTTGCAAAGAATAGGTTTTTCTCAAGAAACTGGCGTCCATTTTAAGACTCGTCATCGATGACTAAGTTTGCGAAAAACATGAATTATAAAAACCAAAATTTTAGGTAGATAACAGTGGAAAAAAATTACGTGACACTATTTTGAGACATATTTTTTTGACATCAAATGAATTGTTTTCTATAAAATGTATGGTTAATTCAAATGATATTGTGTTGTATTATTATGTTTTAAATTTGGTGTTTGTATAGTAGAATCCCGAGTAACTTAATTCCGTTTTGATGTTTGACTTTTGTAGAAGTTATTCATATGTAGTGGAATTCCGGTTGAGATGTTTTTTCGCTTAAAAAGTGGATATTTTGAAGTTTCTTGTGATTTATTTTTTTTCGCGTGTGTTCTATTATCTATTGTATTTTTCCTTAAATTCTATTGAAATTTTCACCTGATTACCGTTCTTAACCCTCATCCAGCTTTTGCTCTTCTCTTGTAATAATGATGAAAGTCAGGAGGTTGTAAAGTAAGCTGAATAGAGTGTGTGTCTACTTTTTTTCCTCTATGGTGCGGTTTAATGGGCATAAAATTGGTCTAAACGTCTTGTTTTCATCGTTCCTTCCTTTTTGTAACGATTGTCGTTTTGAGGTTAAATGAGGTGGGATTAAGGTTTACGACTTAGTGGTTTCCAAAAGAGAACCCGGTTTTTCCCTTATATATATATATATTTTTAAAGGGTACCCACGCAGTTTATTTCTTTTTACTTTCTATATTTTCATACAAAAAAACATGAATTTAACCTCCCCCCCCCCAAAAAAAAAAGTAACCAATCATCACCCAGCTATATTTTTTTTCTCACGTTGCGTCTTATTATAGATGAATAAATATAAAATAAACTAGTAAACGTGCGAAAATTTCGCCGCTAGATGAAAGGGAAAGAACAACAACACACACAAAAAGCGAAGTTTAGAAGAAAAAAAAATAGAGGGGGGGGGATGGAACAGCTAACGAGGTGCAAGCAATTAGATGCAATAGAACGTTGGTGTGCGGGCGTGTTAAAAGAGAGTGAAAGAGAAAGAGACCCCGCGACAACCCGTGTTAGATAATTACGCCAGGTTTCACGCCCCGAGTGGCGAGGTTCATGCAAACAAGCGGGCGTGTTTTCTCTGTCGAGAGCAAACTGGGGATTTATTTGTTGACCACGTTTTAGTCTTTCTTCTTCTTTTTGGGATTCTTCTTGATGTCGTTTGCGAAGGAAATCGTGCGACGATGACACAACCTACTCGTTTTCGATCCGATTTTCTTTTTTATTCTCACAATCAACCAACGAGATTTGTTCGCTTGATTTTTCTTTTTCCACTACCCCACCCTCTTTTCACACTTTTTTTTTCTTCGCTATTCGAGTAATATAATAGTAGAACTCCGCCCCTGCTGAATGGTGAAATTAAGCGAGCTTCTTGTTTTCTTTGATGTTGGGAGTTGATTTTATTTTCGTATTATTTTTTTTTTTTTGTGCGTGTTCGTTCTTGTGATTTGTTGGTAGGGGAAAAGACATGATGGAAATTTGTTTTGAAAATGAGGTTAATTTTTTTTTCTACTGAAGTAAAAAAAAGGGATGGAAGATGTTAACGTGATCGTTCTATACTCTACGGCTACAGTATATATGGAAGATTTGTTTGTTTTTCTTTATTAGAATTATTATAATGCGAGTTTCATAATGCGCATGTTTAAAACGAAAACTTGTATAGCTCAACATGTTACAATACGAACTTCTTCGAACGTGTAAAATAACTCGAAAAAATCGAACTTGTAAAATAACAAGTAGGACTACATTAAAAATGTTCTTTAAGAATACGCTTTGTTTTCGATTTCTGCAAGTGTCGATTCGATTTATGCGATTTTTGTTACATTGGACTAATGCGGTTTTCACTTTAAATGATTTTTGGTAAATTGGACTATACAGTATATTGTTATAAACGCCTATAGATGACAGTATACAGTACGTTCAATTCCCAGTTCACTCACTAAAAAACTCGCGGACTCACAGCTCACAAACTAAGAACCTCAGGAGTAAAGCGTATAACACGAAAGAAAACATCTTGTAAAAAACGGCGAACTTGTAAAGCGCGAACTTAACAAAAACACAAATCTGTTAATCACAAACTTGTGAAAAGTGAATGTACAGTGTAAAATAAGAAATTGTATCTGCACTTATATTGTTATAATGCGCATTGACAGTAGACTTGGAAACGCAAACTTTATATATGAAAATGATGTAACTTATATAAATTCGAGCTTTAATTATTTTATTTATTTATTTATTTATTTATTTATTTATTTATTTATTTCAATGAAACAGTCCTATGGACCAACAAATATACAAAGAACGCAGAACAGAAAATACATTAAAAAATATATCCAAATATTATAACGCAGACTTATACCTTATAAGACGAATATTTAAAATCTCTCATTGTACGTTAAATTGGCTTGTCGCTTTGAGTGCCAAAATTGAATATTATAATTAAAATCAGCCCCATGCTACTAATAAAAGAGCACGATCTTCCTCCTACTACTACTACTATTACTACCATTACTACTACTACTTTTCACCAGTTATAGCCATTGGAAAAAAAAACATCACGTGGTTCTTTTGCACCTGAGCATAAAGAAAGAATTCTGGAACTTTCAAGAATCTTCTAGAAACTTCCATTGTGTGGCAGTTTTTACTAGCACCACCTCACCATGTGTGAAAATGCTAAAACTCATACCGAAATCGTCATCAATACTACGAACATTGCGACCGCTATATGCGTTAAATGAATAAATAAATTTCCCGTCATTTTGACGGGCTATTTACTAGTGCAGAATAATATTGAAGGGCCTGGTGTGAAAAGGTGTTAACTTAACAATAAGTAACATTTTCACAATTTCGAGGAAAACACTTTTACTTGCCTTGCTGTATGGACTACTTCACACTTCTTGCACTAATATCTTTGCACATTTTGTTGTTTTGCTCAAAGTTACGGTATGCATCAGGAAGGTGGAATTGCACCTAACACATTCGAAAGTGCATCTAGGTTATTTTTGACAGAAACATTATTTAACACCCATTAGGTCCTCCAGTTTACTGAGCATTAAAATTTTGGATTTTTTGACATACAGTAATCATAGAGTAAATAATTAATCTCTATTTCACATAATCACATCCTGTCTCACGCTACGGTATTCGGTGGATGTATGACATTGTATTGATCATTTTTTTTTCGAACTCTTATCCGCTTTGAAGAGATTTCTCATTCTTCATTTCTGTACACGTGTAAGGTGTGGGTGTTGGAAATGGACGACCTCGAACCTACTGTTAATCGATGACATCCCTATGTGGGGCTCCGCTGGCCAAATCATTTCGTCTCGAGCACTGCGATCGACTTCTTCTTATATAGAGGTTTTACGAAGGGATAGTAGTGGTGGTTGGCACCAAACCATAAAAGAAAGGTGGGCTCTCTCTTTCACTCTCTCACTCGTAATTTTTTTGTTTTATAATCTTTTTTTCCCCTCACACTTGCCACCAATAACGCGGTCCCAGAAGTTGGCCGGTTTCTACTTCGCGTTGTTTCTGGACTTGGCTGCTGCTGCTGCTGCCGCTGTCACGATCGCTGTCCAGCTGGTGCGTGATTTAAGAGGTGGTAATACCGTACGCTTCACCCCCTTTTACTCCCCCATTCCTCCCACGAACGAAGGGAGATGGAGAATTTACGGTAGAAAGGGAGGAAGGTTCGAAGCCGTTAGCCAGGGCTGCGGCCAACCGGCCAAGTACTTCTCGATATGGATCCCAGAAGGTGCTCTCTCCTAGGTAGTGTGTTGCTGCTGCTAGTAACTACTCTTTCGTTGCCAAAGGTCTGCTCTGGAAAGATGTGTGCTGGAAAGTAAAACCAAACGAACGAAGAAAAAAAATTGTTGGTTTTTTTTTATATTATTATTTTGCTGGACTAAGCTGGTTTTTGATGTAAGAATGTTCGTTTTCTTTAAAATAACATCTTGGCTATTTTGATTGTTGTATCTGGTATTTGTGAGTTTCGGTGATTTTTAGAGTGTATATGCTTCTAATACTCTTCATATTAGTTTCACCTGTAAGTGAAATAGTGAGCTGAAAATTGAACGTATACAGCCATCTACAGTCGTGTACGGTAATATATTGTATAATCTAATGTACTAAAAAAAACGCATAAACGAGAACCGCACAAGTCCTTCGCATAATAAATCAAAAACAGCTTAAGTTCAATGTCAAAAAAATTGCATATATACATAAATAAATCGAAACTTGCAGAAATCATAATTTGCTTAAATCGAAACATGCAGAAATTAAAATTGTAATCACTCAAAGCACGCATAAATTTTAATTCGCCTAAATCTGAACAAATAGAATTCAAAAATGGATTTTTTGCATTATGTATGTACATACAGTTTATGATAGTATAAGCGTTTTAATGTACTTGTTTCATATACGTTTTTAATCTTACCTCAAGATTACGTGAAGATTTTAAGATTAACAATATACTTGTGCTTCTTGTAGTTAACATTCAAGAAAATGTTCAAATGATGGGACATTGTCCACCATTACAATTTGGTACTTCATATACAGTCAATTTATTCGAGTTTTATCTACGCAACTTTGCTATTATGCGATAAAAAATTCCCATACGCTGTTATTGTATTTGCGAAAAAAATTGTTTAGTGTGCGATTTTGCGCGACGTACCAGTGATTGAATAACCTACTGGAATATTTAGATACACGCAACTTTCAGAGAATTTAGATTTCAGCAAGGTGTGCCTAAAATGTAACTTTCGCATAAATCGAAGACCACCTTTATTGTAACAGTTCAAATAAACAAAAAAAAATTAGTTAGTGCTCGTTTGTAAAGCAGCGCGTAGTGAACCAATGCAAAAGTTACGTAATTTACATCTAAGAAAAATATCTTCAGCGAGTTCTTTACAGAATGCGTTTTATATCATTGAATTACACTATGTACTGTATAGGCGTAGGTGTAAAACGAAACTTAAAAAATTTATATATATATATATATAAAAAAAACAAGATGGAAACGAACTGTGGCGTATTATTCCATTTACGATTTCTTCGTCGCGTTCTTTTCTTTCAATTTCGATCGTTTCATTTTCATTCTCGTTTTCTCATTTCACTTCTTCTTTTCTTTTCTTTTCTTTTCTTCATTTTCTATTTTTTTTTCTTCTATCCTCATCAGCGCCTTTCGTTTTCCATCCCCCTCTCATTGCTGCTGCGTCGACCCCTCGCGGGGTGATTCATGTCGCCGTAATATTGGGAGCGCTGACATCTTGCTTCCTGGCCACCCGGATATTGGAGACATTACTGTTATGGCGCTTCCTCGTGCAGATCGCGTTGCACCCATGTTACAATAAAAACGGCGAGGAAGCGGTGAACATTGTCTCCACGTTTTACAGCTGCACCAGTGTCGCCGAGGGGTTGTTGAAATAGAGACAACGGGGGTGGGAGGTGATTTTTATATACATTTATATAAAAAAAAGTCTCAAACCCCCTCTGGTGTGCGGGGGCGTAGAAAACTAGCAATGGAGTGAAACTAGCCACCACCGGAACGTTTTCTTCTTCTTCTTTTGGTGGAAGATTTTCGGTGCCAACTTAAAAGACGTTGAATGAACGGGATTGAAGCTTACGTTCATCCTTGTTCTACTTCTTCCTTTTACATCCTCCCCACCCCCCTCTTTCAAACTGGCCCTTTTACCCCGCAAATGCCTAATCTTGTAGAGACGACTTGTTCTTGTCTCTTTTATCCTCAGCCAAAGTAGCGGCACGGTTTGTGCTAATGCCTTGTTAATGCACAGAAGTTTCCTTGATCGTTGTTAAAGCAAAAGGTTTTAAGGTGGTCTTTAAAAGGACAAACGCGATGGGGGTTTGTCCTAAGGAAGTTTGTCCTTGCGGTTTGTGGTTGGTGAGATCAAGAATTATTTATTTTTTCCACCTTCTTACAGTGGGAAATTGTGGAAAAGCAACGTTTGTTGCGAATGTCAAAGAACGACACGTTCGTGTTGTAAAATTAAAATTGTAAAATTTGTAAGGTTTATAATGCATTTCAGATTGAATGTCGTCAACGAGTGGTGATGTAATGCAGTGGCTCGAAAATGAATGCACTCTGTTAGTTTGTTTGAAAAATAATTCGTTGTTTTCGAGATATGGAAATCTTTCTGATAAAATATTCATGTTTGGTTGTGGAGTTTTATGTTCGTATCTTTAAATCCAGTTTGAAATTTCTATTCAGTGTTCGCTTCATGTTTTTATTCAGAGTTTATGTTTGCAGTTCAAGAGTTCATGTTAAAGTACATTTCTGTTTGATTAACTATGTTATTGCTTATCCGCTAGTTCTAACATGAAGTTATTATAAGTTAGGAACTTATAACTCCATGGTTCTACAACTTTGTTAGCTTCTGACTACAATGTAGTAGAACATGTTTGTTTGTTTTTTTAAAATTATAATAATGACTTTATTTTTTTAAAAAAACATTACTATTCAATATAGTATTGTATAGCTTTATGATTGACATAAGTTATGTGACATCGTGTATTTTCCATCCATACAGCATTCAATACAGTATAACATTTGCCTATGTGGTGCTAGAAACTGAACAATTTAGCACCACTCACTTTATGTTCAAATCCAATTGGGAGTTAGCACGATATTTGGAATAACGGCTTAATTGCAGTTTTAAATTAACCTGTAACTTGAGGCCTGTCAACTAAATATAATAGATTTTTTGCAAAACCCGCTCATATTTCTTTTATAAATATGCAGTTGACAGGAATTTTATTTTTTTCAATCCTAAATTTGAAAGTGCCGGAAGTTTTTGCCCTTTTTCTCAAAACAACATTTTTTGAGTTACGCCGTTATTCCACCCAACTCCTCAATTTAGTGACAGTGGAGAACGGATACTTCCTAATGCAATTTTATAAACTTTTTGTGTCATTCTTGCTACTTCGTAGATGTGTATCTCTTGTTGAAAGATGTGGTAGGGTTGCGATTGACACCTAACCAAAAGTAGATGAAAAAAAAAATCGCCTGAAAACTGAACTACGCGACACATTTTGATGGCAATTTTTTTCATTTAGGGTTTCTAATGTATATGCATGTCTATAAGCGTGTGATGCTATGTCACCGTCTTGCACTTTGAATAGGAGCCAACCCACCGCGGAGATGGAATGTTTTTGAGATGATCACGATGACGATGATGATGATCATGATGAAGCAGCTGCATCTGCCACGAGTACATGAAAAGGAAAAAGAGAGGATGGTGGTGGTGGTTGGAGCATAGAGGGTACCCCATTTTTTTTCTCCTTCCCTGAAGAGGTTTACTTACCAAAAGCCATCGTCATGATGATGACAGCGGCAAGATTAAGTGACGAGACCTCTTTGCTATAGTGACAGACGATGACGATGCTCGGCACTATATTTCAAAAACGTGGGACAGGCCATAAATTGTCGCGCGCAGCACTCTCTCGCCACCGTCGTGAATTTCTTGGGAATCTGTTGTAGTCCCGACGCTACGATTTCAGCAGTAGTAGTAGCAAAGGATGTTATAGACTGATAATGATGATAACGATGATGATGAGAAAGAGGACGAAGAATGAGAGGGTGTGAAGAGGGCAGTAGTAGTGGTGGGTGTATGTGTGTGTGTGTGTGTGTCGGATGTAAAAGGGTCTCTCGCCTCTCACGTGACGCCAAATTGAGTGCATGACTGGCATCTCTTGTTTCCTATACCGCTCGTTAGCGGAAGGTGGCCTTCTCCCTTTACCCACCCCTATTTTCCTCGCGCGTCGTCGGGGCCTTTGATGCCCTTTATGTCCATTGAAACATGGTGTCGAAGACCCCTCCCTCGGGTCGCACTCGTTGCTCGAAACTGCTATACACACTCGGGTTGCATACACGCACGGCTCGAGTTTCCACCAGACTCTCCATCCCGAGGTTCCTGCTGTCGTTGCTCAGCTTCTTCCTCCTTCGTTCACCTTTTTTGTCGTCGTCTTTTCGCTTTCATACGCAGACGACACCCGATAAGCAATTTTCAAAACGCATCTCTAGAGTGATGATCGGAACGACAACATAAGAATCGGGAGATACGTTGTTGTTGGTTGAGGGGTTTCGACTATGAAGAAGAAACGTTGTGTGTGTTTCTTTTTCCGCTATTAAGGATAAAAAGGTGTTACAGTAGCCAACCAATGGGGCGTCGGGTTACTAAGGGCCTTTTTTGCTTGAAGAAAACTTTTGCCGCATCCTTTTGATTCTTTTTACTGCGGACGGAAGTGATCTTCTACGGTGTCTTCTTTTAGCCCGTCCTTTGTAGGTTGTTATTGGGCAAGAATGTGAAAGATCTTTTAACTAGGTTTTTGCCTTTTTATATTCATTTTTCAGGCTTTCTATTCTACAAGATGGTGTGAAGAAGTGCGGCCTTTTCCTTTCTTGTGTTTTGATGCCTGGTTTGCTTAAACTTTGTAGGAGTGGTTGTTAGGACTTTCCTTTTTGGATGGAAATTTTTATTCAAGTATTTTTTTGCTTTCTATCTTATTCCACCGCCACCTGCATAAGTGGTAGGTATACACTACCAAGTAAGCTCATTACAACTGAAAGCAACAAGAGTGTCGTATATCTCAAAGGCTGATGCGCTTCTAAAAGACTCACTTTCAGACTTACAAAAAATGCAGACTGATTCTGAAAACATGTACGTATTGAAAACGTGTACGTGTTAAAATTGTGTACGAACAAAAGCTGGTGTATAATTAGTTGTAAGTTTTAAGGTTATACTGTAGCTAAACAACCAATATTTGAGCATTGACTAGCTCTTAGAGTCTAAACTTGAGTACTGTTACTTTCAACTAATCGGAAGACATTATACCTAATAATATAGGTCGAATATACAGTATCAGTATTAGAGCCGCTGAGAGCAAATTTGGGCTCTGGAGAAAAATTGCCAGAAATACTGTATACGAAAACCGGTATCTGAGTTTAAAAGTCGAATTATTTTGATAAGTTGTAATATTACGATTGTACTGTTGTACAGTAGCGTACTGTACGTACTGTACTGTATTGTATTATATGTACTGTTCTATACAGTAGTGTACTGTATATACTGTACTGTACAGAAGTGCACAGTGTATATGATCTTTCTAATACATTCATCGGTTATTGCATGTGTATTAAACAGGAGTCGTCGAGTTATACGAGGATTGCATTCTGCGAAAACTTTGCAAAAATCGAAAATTTCACTAAAGTAGCAAAAGTGACAAAAAGCAGACAATCCGTCATTTGGTTATCACTGCACAAAATTGCATAACATATCGCGGACGTTGTTTTTTCTTTGCCTATGACGAACGTTTGGAAGAATTTCTCTAGTCGCATATTAGCGAAATTGCATACGAGGAACTCGCATGCATCGAGACTTTTCGTATCTTGCTTGATGAGTTCAGGTTTTGCGTAGAAACTTGCAGGTTGATCGCGGCAAAAGAAGCAAACTCTTTCTTCTTTAAACGAATGAAACAAGAGGAAAAAAATCGCGAACGGTGGCGAGTGAAGTGTTTTAGTGCATTTGCACATTAAAAGGGGCCCCCAAAGAGCCCGCGAAGCCGCCATCTGTTGCTGGCTGGAACGGAATTTTCGCATCTTTGGCGGGTGTGATAAGTTGCCGGCATTTAAATATTAACGATGATAGGCCACTGGCGGGCATTTAGCCATGAAATATGAAATGTCAGGCATCTTTCTAGTTTTCTCTCTCATTGCTGATGCATGGCTCTATTTAAAATATTCATGACGATAATAAATTGATTGCACGGGCGCTTCTTAATAACCTTGTGGGCTATTTTGCACAGCGCGCACATACAAGTCCCATGTAGCAAGATGATGGAAAATCAAAATCATCTTTTGCTCAACCGTCTTGTAGAGTTTGCCAAAGAAATACTAATAAGAACGTTGTATGAATATATTGCTATCCGAGACAAAGTTTCCGCCTTTTGGAACAACTGCGTTGTGAAAAACGGAAGACAGCTCAACGTACAAGTATTAATTAGTGGCAAGAATTTGTATTTGAATTTATACTCATTATTTAACCTAAAAATAAGTTTAATTAAACATGAAAGGAGAAACACTCGGGTTTGAGAAATATGCTAAGTTTGTTATAAGGTTGGTTCATTGGTTGATTTACTTTATTTAAAGTTCATCGATTTTGAAGGGAGTTTTTGTTTTTGAAATTCCTTTTAGATTTGAGAATTCGAATAATTCACACAGCTTACTACAGCTTTCATCTGTGTGTGTGTAATTTTCGAAATGTTTGCCAGCCAGGAAAGGTGGGGTTTAACAGTTCAGTGTTTAACAATTCAATAGCTTCTGGCATGTTGCATCGCGTAGTGTTGCAACTGGTAGTTAGTGTTAGGTCAAAGGGTTCCAAAGAAGATTCTTCAGTTGCATTTTATTAGTGTTTCAGCCGTTAGACTCTTTGCCTTTTCCTGATTTCCCTGTGCGTTCCATTGCACACCACAAGTATTTAGGAACGTTCTGAATGCGCGAATGTGGAGCGAAAACATCTGCGAAATCGTTACTTTTCTCTCCTCTTAATCCCAAAGTTAAGAATAGGAGTATGTATGAAACTAGAAATTGAATACTTGCAAAGTTTGGAATTTTCTGTACGGAGCAAGGGTGAAGAAAATTCAATTTTTGACATTGTTATTAATTTAAATGCAAAAATTGTTAATGAAAAGATGTTGAGGGATGTTTCAGCTTTGGGATGATGATGATCATGTGTCGGCAGAAATAGAATGTTCTTTGGTATCTGCTGATGTAATGACTCGTAATGGGAAGGTGGTGGCCTATGACAGTTTCTCATGCATGAGACGCATGCGCTGTTGCCTCCGGCTGACGGAAGTACAAAGACTTTAGGTCGACGAGGGGTCGTTGCTTGTCACCCCCGTCTGACAGATTTCGTCGATAGGTGACGCTGTTGAAAGCATGCACCCAACCAACCCGCCACCGAAAGACTTGAGTAGTTGTACTACTAGTCTATAGCGGCTCGAAGTAGAAGAATCAGGCGAACCACACCACACCATTTTTTTTTCTCCTTTTTCATCCCTCACTTTAGCACGTCGCAGAGTTGCAGTAATGGGATGATGCACGTTTTCACTCTTCTCAATTTTTTTTTCCACCGAGGGAGATGTACCACTACTACTGCTACTACCTCCCTCGTTTTTCTTTTTGCAGCTGACACGGCCAAACACGCGTACATCAAAGGCTGACAGTTTGGGCCCGACCTCGAGGACAGAGGTCGTTTTCTGCCCTCCAACCACGGAGACACCCCTGTGACACCTTAACAATACCCCCTAGTGGTGCAAAGCCGCACCGCCATTGTAGTGCCAGAAAGTGGAGAGAGAGGAGAACGAGAGAGACAGGGGGTACCTCTCTTCTTTCACCCATCGGGTTCTTTTGTCGTCAGGCGAAGCCCTAACAGCCCTGCAATCATACTCCTCACGTTGTTGGCCCCTCCTGACAACACTACCTACCACTGCTTCTGCTTCCTCTTCCACTAACTTGTACTAGTACCACTACTACTACTCTTGTTTGGGATCCCCGCGGGGTAAAGAGAAGCCCGGCCATTGTTCCCAACACGTCCTGATAAAAATGTCATACATTCATGACCGTATTAGACTATCGGGACTCTATAGTTTTGTGGAGGTGGTGCTCGTGTTCTGCCGCCGCCGCCGCCGTTAAATGATAAGCAAGCAAGGATAGAGAAGGGCAAAAATGAGTTAGCAGTAACAAAAGAATCTTCATGAAGAAGAAGGAACTCGCACCAGACCTTTTTTTCCGAAGGTTGTTGGATAAGCAGCGTTGTTAAACTTTGTATTGAAAAGTGATGGAAGGGAGGTTGGAATTATAGACTCGGAATATGAGGTGTGTGAAAGTATAAAATGAGGGCGTGGATGATGGGTGTGTGGGTTTGAATAGAAATCAATGAATCCGTTAAGAATGTTTTGTGTGCCATCTATCTTAATGGCGAACGTTAAGGGTGTAGTGAAAAGATTAACATGATAAAATAAATTTGATTTTTCTAAGCTTTTTAAATTTTTTAAAATTTAATTTAATTTGTATTTATTTTAATTCAATTGTTATAAATTTACAACATTTTATTTAATTTGGTTTGACTGTTGTGTGTGTGCTTCAACATTCTATTTGGACTCACTTCCCGATATCCCAGAAAGCTGAAATTCGAAATATAGACATAGTCTGCGATACATTTTATACTGTTAAATTTTGACGGATCGATGTCGTGTCAATTTCGAGAAAATGTCATGTGAAGGTGGAGTTTTTCTCGTGGAGTGTTGCTGCCACTAAAAAACACATACTTCAATTCAAGCATTGTTAAGCCAAATGAGGCATTGTAAACATACATACATATAGGTATACAGGGTGTCCCAGCCAAAACTTACCAATTTTATACTCAAAAATCTAATATCATGAAAATTCTGAGTTTTAGATATAATAACATCTGGAGGGGGTCTTTTGAATGGTGCTATTTTCATTAACCTTGAAATAATTAATTTTTAAAAACTAGTATTATATTTTAAACAATGCGTTGTATGTATCAAGTCTTATTTAGAAAACTGTAGCCATGACCCCATTTAGTCAGACTCCACTTTTGATTTATTTATTTCCGACAATCCAACTGAAATAAAAATTTATGCAACAATAGAAATAAAAAGCCCCAACAACAGCTTCTCTGCAAGTTACCCATGCTAATCAGTTTCATGTTTCAGGTGGTGCGGGTTAATTGAAATACGTAACATGGCAACTGTTGTTATGCATCTTTGAAAAATTAACTCAACTAAAATACTCCACTGAATGGCATGGGTGACTTGCAGAGAAGCTGTTGTTGGGGCAGCAAGTCTTTTCCTGTCTATTGTTGTATATATTGTTGTATATCTTTTGGGATGCTCATATAATAAATAAATTAATAAATATTTTTATTTCGGTTGGATTGTTCGAAATAAATAAAACAAAAATGGATTCTGATTAAATGGGGTCGTGGCTACAACTTTCTGAATATGACTTGATACCTACGACGTAATGTTTAAAATTTAACAATGCTAGTTTTGGAAAATTAATTTCAAAGTCAATGAAAATAACACCGTTCAAAAGATCCCCCTCCAGATGATACCAAAAACTTAGAATTTTCATTATATTAGTTTTTTAAATATAAAATTGGTAATCCTTGGCTGGGACACCCTGTATGTATACTGTATATATACCGGTATATACTTTACTACGTACATAGGCGTATCGTATAGTTTATCTGAAATAATTCATTGTTGTGAATTCATTGGAATAAACACTTAACATAACACAAATCAGCAATAATATTCTTTCCACGTGTTTGTTTCAAATACTGTTAACATTTGGTTTGAAAACCAAAGCACAGTTTCAAGCCAGGTTGTACTAAAAAAAACGAAGTTTATTTTATCTTCTAATTTATAAGAGCTACAGTATGTATTTTTATTATGTTTTGAAAAATAATAAATTTTGCGTGTCTGTTTCATAAATTGTAAAATACCATCTGGCGAAACTAAATATGAATAACCGCCACATGGTTTTAAATCATTTGCAATCATATTTTTTTTTTCCAAACAATAACCTTTAACTACTATTCAATAGCTTAACTTTTACTAATGTAATATATTATGTATATTACTTTGTACATATAATAACTAAGTGTTGTACATTACTGAGTTTGCGGATACCGGTTTCTTGTTTGTCCAGTTTACTATTTTTAAAATTTTTAATAACAAAAAACGGCAAGAAATCCGCGTAAAAACGAATTCACAAAAACCGTAGACGCCTAAAACGTGAATATAGTATATCTATATCTATATGTGGTAAAAATTTTGTCTAAAACAAAAAAACAAAAACTACGAAATCCGAAGAAAGGTGGTGGTCTAGGAGGAGGAGACGAGTGAATGTTTGAAAGAGCGCGAGAGGAATGGCAACGATGGAGGCCGACAGGAGTAGTAGGCAGTTGTAAGTGCATGGCGGCGGAAATGGCTCGTAAATGTCACCGCCGAAGCTCGACTGGCTTTACGGCCTAATCGGGCGGGTCGCAGCGACGAACTGAGCCGGAATCCCCGGGGATCAAACGCCAAGGACCCGCAGTGACCCTTGGGTTGACGTCTCCACCAACTGATGGCCTTTCAATTGATACTGGCAACAAACCGTTTCGCTCGGTCGGTCGCTTTGCTTTTATACTTGGTGTTTTGGCGTTCGAACCCTCCCCAATACCAACGATATGCTCCCACGATCCGTGTCATTGATGTTGCATGTTGTTATTGTCGTGTAGGCTATGAAATGTTTCGTGTATACGAATACGCAATTAGAAGAAGTGCTGAACGTGAAATTAAGATATCGAGGTTGAAACGAGTAAACAATGGTTTACTGCTTTGTCGATTTTGAAGAAGTTAGTTAGTTAGTTAGTGAGCGTGTTGTGGTTAACTTGAACTTGTGTTATGAGTGTTAAATTTAAATTTTTTGATAAGCAACGATAATGAAGTGTAGATTTTCATGCAAGATAATCGAAGGGCCTGGTGTCGGTGTGAAAAGGGAGAACAGTTTTATATTATTTGAGGAAATCGCGTTTAAATATCTAAACTTTCTATGGAGTACTTCAGAGTTCTTGTACTAATATATTTTAATATATTTGTTGTTTTGTTCAAAAATGATGCGTTAGAAAAGTAGAATTGCACCTTACACATTCGAAAATGCTTGTAGGTTATTTTTTTCACATAAATATTACTTAACACGAACTAACTCTGTTCAAATGGTCGCAATAGGCAAGAAACTTTTGCTAATATGCGATTTTGTGCGGAGGTGCATAAATGATAACATTTCTAGAAATGCTGATTTGTTTCTACAGTAGCAACTTACGCTCTTGTGGCGCAAATGTTGGCTTCACGTTGTATTTCTCTGATGTTCAAAAACCTTTGTTACACAGATTTTTTCCCATATCTATGGCAATTTTATGCGACATTTTCTCATAAAATAACTCTCGCATAATTCGAAGACTACGTATGTACAAACTCACAAACTGATACCTATTTTTTGTCACAAAGAATACACTTATATAATTAATAGGAAAAGTGAAACAAACTATAGAATAGAACGAGTTAGGAACATAAATAAGAATTCTTCTCTAATTCATTCAACACTCGCTGTTTGTTTGAGTAAAGTATCTGTGACGAATGCCGCCGGGTCGGAGACAACTAAGAGATGATGCTTGTACATTTTCTAACTTATAAGATGGA
Organism: Cryptops parisi; assembly: GCA_034695005.1. Taxonomy (NCBI): domain Eukaryota; kingdom Metazoa; phylum Arthropoda; class Chilopoda; order Scolopendromorpha; family Cryptopidae; genus Cryptops; species Cryptops parisi. The sequence continues at coordinate 674 of JAQIWH010003065.1, read as the reverse complement.
AATGAATAACTATATATTTATATACTGTATAAGTGTGTGTATATAAATCTATATATATATGTATGTGTGTATGTATATATATAAAATAAAAGAACAAAGAAAACCGCCTTTGGACCCCCGCGGGAAAATGTCCCATAGTCGAACAAAAGCTCTTGCCGCCACCGTCGTGTTGTCTTCACCTCTTTTTCTTTTTATTTTATTCCATTTTTTTTCCTACTCTCTTTTCTTCGCCTTGTAAATTTTTCATAATTGCGTTTGCATGCCAGGTCGAGTAATTGCATTTTTTAATGTTTCAACCCCCTGAAACTGCCGAAATTGCATTAGAAGAATTGGGCGCCTGAGTGAAACGTCGGGACGTAAGATGGAAATAGGAAAGGGGGGGAGGGTGAAAAGCAGAAGAAGAAGAAGAAATAGAGCAAAAAGCTAGAAGTGCGCATTGCCAGTAGCATAGAGAAGAAATAGAAGTTAGAAGTACTCCGAGATGCGATTGCTTTCCTCAGAGAGAGGAAGAAAAAGAGAGAAAGAAGAAAAAAGTGGAAAAAGTGAAGAAGGAGGTTTGGTGATATTGTCACTCGAGTCATCGGTGGTGAAACGATTCCTACCCAAGTACACACATGAATATTAAACGGGTCTTTTGTCTTTTCTATGTATGTATGTATGTATGTATGTATGTG
>JAQIWH010003064.1:0-21483 GCA_034695005.1 Cryptops parisi | reverse complement strand
TCCACTGCCACAGGAGAAATTTAATATTTTCTAAAATAACAGTCGCTGCGAAATAGCCTTTCCCCTTTTTTCCGAAGAATAATTTGGCGCCGAAAAACGACTCCCCACAGCTTTCTTCTCTTACTATTCAACGTCGGTATAACGAAAGAGAAGAAGAAGAAGAAGAATGAAAAAAATAAGACGAAAAGAAACTTCACGTGGTATATATATTCTTTTTATTCACATCCGCGTTGCTCTTGGCGGATTTCACCAATATCACCAGAACGGCGCCAGTAACGGGCTATTGAGTAGGCACAACGCACAAGTTAAGAGCCATCGGGAATACCGACAGAGAAAAAGAATGTCTTGTCACAACCTACAAACTTTACAAAATTCATTGAAAAATGTAGACAACTGTTAAACGACGCAAACATTTACCTTATTGAAATAAATTTCCAAGAAAGTCACCAAAAAAAAATTGGGAGAAAAAAATGGGAATGCCGACCATGACCAACCGTATTCAGCAAAATAAACAACACTCCTTTCTGACATGGACAGAACAAACTTCGTTATAAAAGAATGGAGCAGTAACTGGTATCGACCATTTGAGTTAAAAATGACGATGATAAACAACAATTTGATCTAAAGGAGGCAACTCTGTTTAAATATAAGTAGATTTTTAAACGAGATTCCGAGATGCAAGTCATGTACTGAGTTCCTACATCCCAATATGCTAATGTACTTTCATCTCAAGATGGCTTTCTAAATAAATTGGATTTGCATCATTAGAAATATATTCTTTTCAACGCAAAAGAGACGTTGAAGGTTTAAAAAATTCGGTACTAATTAATTTCGTTGTGTACCAAAATGATGTTGTTTTTTCTTCTTCGTCTTGTTCACTGCTTTTAGAAAACAGTGTGTTGAGGAAAAGGTTTGCGCAACATCGACGTGACCTGTGATTCTCATTAAAATTCAATATTCGCAGCCGTTTAAATCCATCATCGGTCTTTCCAGCAACCTTGGTGTAACTAGTAGTAGTTCTAGCACTTCTAATTCTAGTAGTGATAAATGAAGAAAGATGTAGGGAAAAAAAACAGCCGATCCGCTCATTTGCAGAAGGAGCAAATTGCATTTGCCTCGCCTAATGGCTATATGCAATTAGCCAAACCGAACTTTCGAATCAATTGTAACTGCAAAAGACTTCCTAATGCTTTAATCGAATTACACACTGGGGTCAAACTCAACGAGGTTCTGTCTCTACTTTCAAACCCAAAACAACCAAACACACCTCTCACACCCTCCAACTTTAGTCTTTCGCTATACATAACCTAAAAGATGTAAAAGAGGAGCTTCTAGCGTGACAATTGGTCCTTTGATCAACAAAACTATCAATGTCAACAATACACTTTTTTTTAAACCGTCTTTTCTCATTCAGTCCTCGTGTTCTATTGAAGTTGTGATTAAACATTCACATTATTTACATCACACGTGGCGTACACGTTATTGAAAAAAAAATAAGTGAACCTAACACACCCCTCACACCCTCCACATTAAATCTTTCACTATACAGAGTTCTTCTTCTGAAGTGTAGCTGGATAATATCTTGACTAGTATTTCAGATACGTCAATTATAGTTATATGGAAAATGATCGAACGAAAGAAACATTTGCGGGCAATCTAATGGTACTATTTTCAGTGTCCTTGAAGTTAATTTTCAAGATCGTCGCATCGTTACATCAAACACCACGAGTCGTAACTACCAAATCATCTTTTGGAACTTGTATCCAAGGGTCCATTTAGTCAGAAACCAGTGTCGTTTCATTTATTTCCAACATATCAACTTAAATAAAAATAAAAATAACCGAAAACCTAAAAGCTTTCAGCAAATGTTCCGTGTCTTGCAGGATAGACTATTCTGCACTGCATTACAGGCAGAATACTGTATACTGTACTGGACTGCACTGTATAGGTTACTCTGAGCTTCTAGAAGCTGTATTGTTTCTATTTTTATTTGGGTCAAATTGTGGGAAATAAATGAAACGACACTGGATTCGGACTAAATGGACCCTTGGCAACAACTTGACTTGGTAGCTACGACTCATGGTTTTTGTTGTAACAATTCGATGAACTTGATAATTAATTTAATGAAACTAGCACCACTACGATGTTCTCATCATATTACATATAATTATAATCGACGTAGTTGTAATACTAGGCAAGGTATTTTCCTGTCACACTTGAGTAAAAACATCATGTACTGTACATGAGCCTAAAAGATAACAGCGTGTTAATCAATCCTTTGATCACAAGACTATCACTATGAACAAAGGGCACTCTTTAATCTTCTTCTCACTATGAACAATCTTCTTCTCGTCCAATTCTCGTATTTTATTAAGGTTGTGATTAAATGTTAACATTATTTGCGCCACAAGGGGTGTACACGTTATCGAAAAAAATCAGTATACGCAGAAAGATTCAATCACTTGTGCACCACGGAACAAAATCGCATAAAAGCGAATTTTTTCTCGCATATAGCAAACGTGTAGAAAATTTTCTCTTGTCGCATAATGAAGAAACCACATACATGGAGCTCGTTGCATATAAATTGAGCACTCGTAATTATATTTCACTCAAACCACATTTAAATCAACATCAATCTACGGTTTTGTCAATGTTTAACATGAGTAAATAGATTTTTTGAACACTTTATTAAAATATGTTCATCTCTTTCTGAAGGAAGGAATAAAAAATGAGAAGAAAAAAAGTTGAAAATTAAATTAACAAAATCATTCTATCATCAGACTGGCTCGCGGGATTGATTCCAGCCTTCGTCGAAAGGGGTAATGAACCAATACTGTTACAAACTTAACACGTAATGCATGTCTAATAAGCGTCTTAATGAGTGAATGGCGGTTTTCTTTACTCGAAAATAAGACAAAAAAGCACAGGGAGCATCGCGAAAGAGTCAGGCACTTTGTGGAAAGTACATTATGCGCCACTCTGAACACATTTCCAAACGGGCCATTTGGAGAGAAAATTGGACGCCTCGATTTTTGCTTTTCTCATTTCAGTGGATAAGTGGTTTTTGTCTGCTGTTTGAAAACCTTTAAAAAAAAAGCCGCCGAAGAAAACGACGCGATCTCATTTAAGAAACCTAAAGAAAATATACACTAAAAGAAAAACGAAAATAATCGAAAATTGATTGCACCAGTGAACGACCATTTTGAAACCATTGGTAGAATAATTTGGCCCAGATGTAAACTTCTTTCTATATCTTGTCATAATGAATTTAATTCATACAGCGTAACCCTTATAAAATTATAATTTCTGTCATTAAATCTTCGTGAGTCATCATTGTAAGTTTTAATTTAAATTAATATAACGAGTCAACTTTACATTATCCGTTACCGGCGTGTATAGAATCCAAGCATTCTACAGAATGGTAAATCTGGTTTAGGCAATGTATGAAATTAGCATTGGAATAGTTATATTAAGCAAAATTTTAGGTTAGGTTTAAATTTAAGCCAAGACTTTTTAAAATTTAGACCAATTTCTTTTAAAGAAAACGTTGTTAGTTAACCTAAACTGACCTGAACAGTTGTATAAAAGATGTAATTTCGCACTTTGCCAAAATAAGCAGGCATTTTATAGAATGCTTAAATTCTATACATTGCCGCTAACATCCTCATAAAATGTTTTAGTTGGTATTTGTGAACAGAACTATCAACAACACAATACTGATATTTTAATCGTTATATCAAACTAATAGGTAACCCGTGCTGTAAAACGGGAAGCTCGTTGTTACAAGTTTCATGAATATCATTTATTTTTTAGCTTTGAAATCAGCAACCCCTTGGATAATCTGAATTGGCATTAAAAACATTAACCAATGAAAACGAGTTGAGCATTTGTGAAAATCATTTGTTGTCGTGCAAATAACCCAATAAAAGTGGTGGTTCCACCAACTCCGTTGACGTGCCAATAAAACCAATAAAAGTAGCAGGCGTCCAAATTTGCACTTGTCGAATTCATTTTCTAATTAAACGCGAGCTATCTCTATTTCTCACTGTCAATTAACGTCGTCGGCCAAACGCGCATGCGTGCATTCCCAATGATTCGCCAATCTCCACTCCACCTTGGTGTTTTCACCCCCCCACCTCCCTACGTGTTGCGGTCGCGATGACTTTAATGAAAGCTTATTAATAGTTATTTGGCCCGATTAGTTTGCACCAACCTCTAACTCGATGAACACATCTGCATCACAGACTTTAATGGACGTTGTTATTATGCCTAATCCCAGAATTTCCAAATGTGCCAAAGATGGAAATAGACCTGCCAAGATCAATTAATGAAGAAACTCGCCCCCAAAAAATTGGATATTTAATAATAAAAAAAAATTGAGATTCTTGACTAACCAGAAAATTATTATATTATACACGTACAAATTGAAAAACACTTCACTACTAAAAAAAAATTGTTTTAATTTAATATTAAAAATTCTGAACTTTAATATAAACATTTTAAGTAAATTTACAAAAAAATTGTTTATTGTTTGACTACATGAGAATTCATGTCCAGTGGAAGCCGGTTATTGTGATCACTTTGAAAGTGACTTTTTGTACAAAGACTAACAACTTCCTGAAAATTTCAAAGAATCAAGACTTTCTTCAACGACAAATGACTTGTTTTAAAAATGACTGATTTCTTGTAAAACTAAAAAATTCTTTTGCTAATAAAACTTTTTTCCAAAAGAACTACCATCTTTCTATTAAATAACGATTCCATTATACATAGTTCGCCGAACCATATTCAACTTGAAATTTAATTTTTGAGGCTAAATTCTTAAGACTAGCTACCATACATTAAAGTCGGTAAATTGGTTCTCTGAGACTCTTTACGTCCAACCTTCGTCCTTTAGTGTACTCTAATACTGTTATTTCAGCCACTAAACTGGTTCTGCGGTAATTGTAGAAACAACAGCTTCTAAGTAACATTCCATGTCAACCATAATAGAATAAAAGAGCCACGAAAAAATTACATTTTCCTTAAACTATTAGTGTAATGAAAATTATGCAAAGACAAATTAAAGGCCGAATAAGAAAACCATATTATTAAACAAAGAATATATTTTTAAACCATCATGTGTCGGATAAAATGAAATGTCGGGTGACCAAAAGTCGGCTAATCGAGACCTGTATTGTTAACTTAACCTATTCCGAAAAAAAAACATTAGAAATACCAAATTTCAGAAAAAAATCTTCATAATCACTTCAAATATATCACTTGAATGTCACTATTCATTTTTTTGTAGTAAACAACTTTTGACGTCAGCTTGACGTCTCTCGTCAAGAAGAGCATTTGAAACATTTCAGCCGTTTACGCAGAAAATTTACATGAAACAAACATTCAAGACTAATTAATACTTAATTTTAGAATGGTAAATGGACTAGAGTCCAATGAACTACAGTTTACTATCATAAACGTTTGTAAATTGCAGTATATGTTCAATTATCAGCTCACTCACAAACTCACGAAGTTACAAAGTCACTCTTAAGTGAAGTTAATATAAAGCGTATAAAAAGCACGTCAACGATTTTTGTTACTTCTAAACTCGATTTATTTCAAGATCGAGTAGAAAATATATTGTTAAAATCTTATTAAAAACTTGAAATCAGTTCGTTGCGTATTTTTGTTTCAAAACATGTAACAGGATTACACTTTTATTGTTTTACGTTGTTAAATCCAAAATAGTTACATTTTTTTCCTTGCAAGATAAAGCACAAAAATGACACAAATTCGATAAAATAAAAATTTCCATAAAAAAGTTACGGTAAGAGTTTTGTCACAAACATGCATTAAAAAAAAAAGTTTAAAATCAGTGATATTATCTCGGTCGAAACTCGTCATGCAATGACCACGACAATCTTTAGATTTTTCGAACTTTCCGATTGGATAAGACGACATCTATCAGAAATTTATGTAGAAAACTTACAACCCCGTGGGTGTTAGACTTCGCTCCACTTCTGCCAAAACCACTTGAGGATCCAGCAGACCACACTGACCCCGACCTATCCTCGTACCACAACCACTTCAGGTTTGAGATAAAAACGCATTTGACCACGCACTGGTTTTATGCTCGCAGGACGAACGTAAACTCTAGCGATTCGTCCCAAGGGGGAATCGTCAGTCTCAAAGGGTTAAAGGGATATCACACCACCCCTCACGAAATATAAAGGTTTGTACCTTTCGGTCGTGTTCTACCACTATACCGTCGTCACAGTGCAGATGGTAATAGGGCTAGTGACAAGAAACACGCTTTTGTTATTGGTCGCGCTTGTGGCTTTGGGGAGTCGTATAAATCGAGATGAAAGGTTCCAAGAAAACGGTGACGAATTTATGACCACGTGTCAGACTCGTCATTTTCCACTAAAAGATTCGCGACCATAAATCCCACTTCCCATTCCATTCTCTGCTCTCATACTCTCCTCTTCTTCTTTTTTTTCCACTTTCTCCACACTAGTTTTTCTTCTTCTCAAAGGTGATGTGTTTATACTATATATTCCCTACAGAGGGACAGAACATACGAAACGAATTTTTATGTTCTACAACATACTCTTTAAAAATAATACACGCAAAAAAATATATACCTATATCTTTATAGTCATAAAAATTAGTTTCGGAAACCTGAACCTATTTTTTATTGCATGTTTTATATCACACCTCAAAATCATTAAATAAATGGAGGTTTTCTTACACCCATAAAAAAAACTTTTCATCTCACGTTCTAACCTAAAAAAACTACAAATAAAAGTATCAAAAATGGACTTGAAAATGGGTTTAATGTATAAAACATTTTTAGATGAACAATATCCATTGGTGTACATTTTGTACAATCAAACATTTTATGCAAGAATATATATACCATAATTTAAGTATGTGGTTTTAATTTAATGTCTCAAATACTTATAAACCAATTTCACGAGTTGTTCATTTTATAAAATAAAAATATAAAAATTATTGTGTAGTATAGTACCTTACGTTTAGGTATTTAACGTTTACATTTTTCATATAAATCACACTTATTGTATGACACGGGTCGTAAAAAAAGTATCTATACTATCAATGGAAAAACGTTAGTAGAAAAAGTTTCGATTTATCCGAATTATTTATATGTCATTTTGTTAATATACGTCAACATAAATCCTTCCAAATGCTCGTTATGTGCGAGATAACTCTGTCTTTATGCAAGTTTTCAAAAAAATTTACGTTTATGAAAATTTCCATATATGCGATTTTCGAGTTATCAAAATTATCGCATAAAATCGAAGATTCTGCATAAAGTCAAAACTCTAAACTTTTCTAGTTTATCACTTATAAAAATTATATTAAAAGGCAAATTGTTTTCACTGTGCCTCTATCTGTCCGTGGGAAAATGTTATCATGACGACGAACAAACATAAAACTAAGCACTAGTTATTTAGGCAAGTTCATCATAGCAACTTAAGTGTAAACAATGAGAAAAATATTTTCACGTGTTATAGCATGGGTTACATACTCGTGTTGTTCGGCAAACTATTGGATCGTCTTTGTACTACTACTTTAATTTGAAAATGTACATAATTGTACAGACAAATTTAGTGTAGCGGTTTTGAAATATGAAAACTGCGAAGTTTGCTGCATACAAAATTAATAACTATGAACAATTAACCGTAGTTAGTCAATGTTGGTTATTTCGTGTATCACTAATTATGTTTACACTGTTTAATTCGCAAACATTTAATTACAAAATGTCTGAATAATGAAACGTTTCTAGAAATTTGTTTCTAATATAATTAGCTTATCGATTCACGTAAGCTACTATTACTGTTGACATTAACGGTATGTTTACATTATGTAATATAAACAATCAAACTTTTGTACTTTGTCATCTGGGTTCTGATTTGACACACCCCAAACTTCACTTTGTTAAATATTAACGAATACGGAAGAGATAAAGAAGAGAAAAAAATCGATTTCCGTTATTTGACATTTTACTTTCTACGGTTGCTAATATACATAATGGAAAAACGGTTGACTGTTTCAAGTATTCTATTTGACAAGGTACAATGAAAAAGAAACGCAACATTTTATATAAAAGAAGATTTTAAATTAAAACGACAATTCATTGTTCACTATTTCAAAACCTGTCAATTGATGTTTCGCCAATAATTACCAAATGGAAATTGAGGTCATGCCAACATCATTCTTAATTTGCAATAAGATTGCTAAGTTCCATACAAATTTCTCCTCTTATTTTTTTTTATAATATTAGTAGTAGTAGTAGTAGTAGATAGCAATTTCTTTGGAAAATTGCTTTTCCATCCGACAACTGACAACAATAATAATAAATCTTTCCACATTTTTTTTCTGCGGTTAAAAAAAAACAAATAACGAAAAAATAAAATTAAACAAAAACTTTTACGAGTACGTACAAAAAAAGACGAAAAAAAAATTCACATTTTGTAAGGCTAAAATAAACTGAAGAAAGTAGTACGAGACAGAAACTTCATCATCTTTCTCGTTTAGTGTGATTCATTATACAAAGCTTGAGGTCGGACATCATGACCTTAGAATAAACGCAGCATCACTACTCAAGTATCTCGCGAATGATCTCGAAATGCCCTCAAAATACGAACCACGCCAGAGACGACAACGCTACTCCCAACAGTCTAGTACAGCAATAATAATGCTATAAAGCAATTCAACGCAACTTACACAAAACAGGCAAATTTACACGGGTCACAAAAGGTTTCGTTACTACGAGATAACAAGAGTTTCAATCTGAAACATTCTGTCATGCGTAAATTATGCTGAAAGGCATTTGTCTTGTCCAAGTAAACATTTCATACCAGTACCTATGAGAGTACCATCGAGTGACCCAAAGATCTTCGAATCAACGATGGTACAAAAAAATTACGACTTATGTAGTGTTATGCAGTGTAGTGTTATGCAGAGTAGTGTTATGCAGAGTAGTGTTATGCAGTGTAGTGTTATGCAGTGTAGTGTTATGCAGTGACGTGCATACACTACACTGCAATACACTTATGCAATACTCGAAGTATTAAATGCTTTATTGTTTCTCTTTTTATTTTAGCTGGAAATATGATGCAACGAACCAATGATGATACAAAAAATTAAGACTCATGTAATATTATGCAGTGCAGTGTTATGTAGTGTGGCGTTATGCAGTGCATATACTACACTGCAATACACTGAGACAATGCTGGAAGTATTAAGTACCCTATTTTCTTTTAGTGAATTGTTGGAAATAAATAAAACGACACTGGATTATGACTAAATGGACCATTGGCTACAACTTTTCAAATATGACTTGGTGTTTAAGACTCATGGTTCCAATGTAACAATGCGATGACCTTGAATTTGTTTTGATGAAAAAAATTAAATTATTGTAATCACTTGAGTGTAAAATTGACCATAAAACAATAAAGTTTATTTTAAGATCAATAAAAATTTTAAAGAGCCTTATTAAAGAGCTGTTATATCCCAAACACAACTTTGCCATTAAAATGGCCTTTCGAGTACTTTCATAAAACCATACTTTTAACTAACCTAAACTTAAATTAAAAGTATTGTTAGTTTTATAAACAAAACTTTATTTACAAAAATATATTTATACGTAATTGCATAATAAGCCTAATAATAACAAATAATGCATTAGGCCTAATTGGAATCAGAAAAACATGCATTTTGTGTTGGATATAAAAATTGCTTATAAATAAAATATCCATTAAACTTAGGTTGCACCTGGTTATCATATATGAATAAATGCAATATGCAGTCTGTGTAGGATATAAAATGTTATGAAATAGTTATGCATTCTCTTCTTGCTATAGGCCTAAAGAAGAAAAATTAAAATAACTTCATAAACGTTATCTCTATCGTATAAGTCTTCCGCATAATATAATCAGAATAACACATTATAATATTGTATAAAACATACCAAATTATGAAAAAAAATATACTGTATATATTTTAAAAATTTATGAAATTTTAAGTTATATCATGACTTGCTTCGGTGGTTCTATTGCTTACGAATCCAAATTGAAATAAAAAACAATAGCCATAGAATGTTTTTAAAAAACTAACTTGACAGCAATTCTCGGAAGAATTCTCGGTACTAGAAGCATTTACTTGAAAGGAAGGATTATTCACATAATAATATTTTTTTTTATGAACTGAACAGGATTTTTTCACCCTATAGTCTTTTTACTATAAAAAATTGTGAGGCTTCAATAAAAGTTCGCACAGACTATTATACGCATATAAAAAAGAAAGGAAAATAGAAAGCGCATTTTTCAAATCCTTTTTCATAAATAATTCATACCCCTAGGGTGATGCGACTCGCTCTGTCGTCGTCAGACTACTGAATTTAACCATCGGAGTAAATAAAATGGTTAAAAAAAAATTCGCAAGCGCTAACAAAATCAGCTTGTTTTCGTTATAGACCGCATATAATATTCAGACAATACAACGTCAACACAAAATGTATTGGGATTTTTCTAAACAGAATATCTTTGCTAAATATGAGTGTGTGTTTACTGAAAATGCATTAGAACATATCTCTGAAATACATTTAAGAATATATGCACCTGGCTTTGACAATACAGTGGAAACAAAATAAACATTCGCTACTTTATCAACATATACAGGGTCACTATCTATATGCCGAAATAAGGCGAATTTCAAATAAATGCTCTACTGACATTATTATACACATATAGTTATACGAAATGTAGGTATTTACATTGTGCTGAATATTCCATAATATATATTAAAAACTAATTTTTCTTTCGAAAGAAATCCCCTGAAATGTTTGTAAATGTGTTTCTCGATAAAGCTGGGTTGAAAGTTTATAGACATACCAATGAGGGGAGGGGGAGAGGGTAAACATGTGAAATGTAACATTAACGTTTTGAGCTATACATATACTTATGTTATATTTTCGGTTAATTTTCTGTGTTACTAGTGTGCGTTCCCGTCGCAAACGACAGTTAATCCAGAATTGGTACAGTCCAGTTTTATTCATTATCAAATTTAGGATACATACCAATGTAGATACTAATTTACTTCTAATTTACTACTAATTTATTACATGCAAGTATGCAACTGTTCAAACTCGCCGTTCACACGTACTGTTTTGTTTGTGTAATCTGACAGAACTGACGACAAAACGTTACGTGTACGCCAGGCTTTATTTGCCAAATAAATAATGGCTTTAGGAACAACTTACATTCTTAATATTAATTTTGACTATGTTAATTTCTATTGTTTATTTAGTTTATTTTTATAATACTGTGTGACTTTGTGAGGGAGTGAGTGAGCTAGGAATTAGACGTATTCTGTTCGTCTACAGACGTTTATGATACTGTACTGTATAATCCAATAAACCAAAAATTGCATAAAATGAAAACCGCGTAAATCAAAATCTGCATTAGTCTAATGTGGAAAACAAAAATTGCATTAATCGAATCCAAAGTTGCACAAATCGAAAATGAAATTACTCAAATCTCGCATAAATCAAATATTACTCAAAGATCGCATGCATTTAAATTTGCGTGAAGCAAAAATATATATAAAGCTTATTCTTAAAAAAACATTTTTAATGTATTTGTTTTAAATAAAAAAAAAACGAAAATTTGTATAGGATGTACGAAGTGGTATTCAGTGAACTATAAAACATCCAATTCATATGAAAAGTCATCTTCCAACAACAACAAAAAAGTACGAGCCCAATCCTGAAACTGACTGTTAGTCATCGAATAAATTACGTCGATCATTAATACATAATAATTCAATCAAACGCCAATTCCAGAATCGCATCTACTCGTAGAAAAGACGACGTATATTGAGTATATAACTTTTACGGCAGCTGCGGTTAACGATGAAATACACATCACTAGACGAAAAGGAGATCTCTCCTTTGCAATTGAAAATAGTTTTGCATCGAATGAGAGCACTCGAAAAGATAGACGACAAGATGGCATAGGGAAAAATAAATACGGTAGTAGGGGAAATGAAAGAGAGAGAAAGAAATGAATTCATTATAGCATACGTTGTGTGTTCGACTAGCTGCCAAAGTCGACATGCAATATTCGAAAGCTTCCATTTGCAATAAGATGCAAATTTCTCTCTTTTCGGTTTCCATCTTGACGCAGATGAGAGAATACCAATAACATGATGCACTTCCCCCATTTCGTTCGCCCCGCTAATTCGTTTCACGCTGCTCTGCGTGGCATCATCCAGCTGCAATTGTGGACCATCATACGTGCTCTATAGCTAAACCAAAAGCGTGTTGCGAAAGACTAGCGTGAAAAAAAAAATTCCGAAAACGTTCAAAACCTAGAGAATGTACTGGCTACTACTATGGTCTCCACTATCTCTCGTTGCCCAGGGAAACTCGATTCGCGCCGTAAGGTTAAGTCAACAGTCTGAAACAATAATAAACGCAACCGCGTAACAATGGTACGTTAAACTACACACTCAAGCGAGCCTAATTCCACTTAGCTGAACATTTACATGTACCACACACACACACACACACACAGAGAGAGAGAGAGACACACACACAGATGGGAGATTCGTTACCAGGCGACAAATTCGACCGCGTTTTGAACTCCATTGCACCAAATGGACACTATGGCTACAACCCAAACCAGCACCAATTCCAAATGCATCACTGACTTCTCAATCGCTAATTGAAACGAATAAGCCGTAATCAATGCTGCGCCAGCTTTGTTGTGTCAATATTTCGAAAACTTTTAATACCTAGAAAGTACAATTCTGCTCATCATCCACATGAATAACAAACCCTATCACCCCCGTCCATCTCAACGGTTAAAACTAAAATGATCCCCATGGTTTTTCTCGAAAGCATAACATTTTTATAACGTTTCGTAAAACTGGAATTTTCATATGACTATTTTATTTAAACTAATAATAAGTACCTTTAAAATGTATTTTTAAGCTTACTCTTTTTACGTGTATACTGTCATATACAAATATACGAATCTACGTTAAAACACCGACAATCCAAATACCGAGAAAATAATACCGCCAGTTCAAAGTACTGACAGTTCAAAATACCGACAGTGTAGAATTTAAATGTTAATGTCACAAATTGAAACCTAACCTATCTTTCATCAAAACTAATTTAACTTCACTTAAAGTTATATGACTAAATAAGACTACCTTTAGATGGTAGAATGGTACTTTGAATTGTCGGTATTATCATGACATATTATACTGTACTAAAGTATTCATATTACAGTATACTTTAGAGTTTAGTATAATATCTCATGGTATTATAAACTGTCGGTATTATGATTGTCGGTATAACGTCCGGAACCGCAAATATACTATATGAAACGTACATACATAAATGCAAAGTGAATATTGAATGTACTTACATAATGCAAAGAATCCATTTCTGCATGTTTCGATTTATGCGAATTGAAATTTATGCAATCTTTAAGTAATTCGATAGGGTTCGATTAATGCGTTAAGTGATTCGATTCATGCGTGTTTTGAGTAATTCCATTTTTGATATCGGCACGTTTCGATATATGCAAATTTTGATCTATGCGAATTTCGATTTATGTGAATTTAAATTTATGCGATCGTTGAGTAATTCAATAATTTATGTGAGTTTTGAAGTCATTCCACTTTTTATTTCTGTAATTCCCGATTTATTTGTTTATGCGATTTTCTTTTACATTAAATTTATGCGGATTTTTTTCATTTATGCGAAGAACTTACGAGGTTCTCGTTTTATGAGTGTTTGGTACACCGGACTATACAGTATATTCTCATAAACGACTGTAGATGGCAGTATACGTTCAACTCCTAGATTTCTCACAAACTCACTCACAAATGAAGCTAATATAAAGAGTATATCATTTGTCAGTTCGAGTTAGTTGAGTCGTTAATTTTACAAAATCGGGGTTAGCGTGGATGGATTATAACTAAACCTTCAGATTAAATCATCACGGTAGTTGATTTTAAAAGAAAGCTAAACTGTATAAGCTTACTGTTTAATTCCAACTATGAAAATATAAAAGCTCAAACTACCCATATCTAATACAATTACACACGATTCGAGTCAAGCGTTCGACTAACCGAATTCACGACATATCAAGCACGCTCTTCACCACATGACCTTGTAACGGTACATCAATCCATGGCCTACTAGTTCGTCCAGCTTAAAAGTTACGAGATGAATACTTTGACGTGATAGCCGTTTCACTTTCTTTTCTTATATAATCAAGATATATTTTTAAAAAACTGACAAAAGGTGACAACAACACCCGCCTTGAATTCGCAAACTCATCAACGACAACTTTCTTCAACATTGACGTGTAAACTCTCTCACCCTCTCGTTATTCTTTTATTCAACGTTTCTTTCAACCTTCTTATCACTTTTTCGAGTAGAGTGACTGCTTGACACCAGGTCCGTTTGTTCTACAATTCTTAGCTTTCTTTGACTGACAACCACGCAACTGATATTGTTCCCGATTTTTTTTTTCAAGAGTTTAAAAATGGAAATAGTTTTACAACCTAAAAAAAAAACACATATTTTTGGGGACCTGAGAGACTATCAGAAAAAGAATCCAATGACTTTCAACAGACATGTCTAACCTCGTCCAGGGTTACTAAGAATAACCTTTTCAAAGAGAATTGAGACAGAAAATCAATTTACATCGAAAATTCCATTTTTTTTAAAGACACGATTCGATTCCACATTTTGCTATTAACATACAGCTAAACCTGATTTCAGTTTATTCCAGTATATAGTACAACAATATTGTAGAATTGTAATTTTCCAACGAAACAGTTCCAGTTGGTGGATTAGTAGTGCTAACTATTTAATTACTAGACCTTAACCCGTGCTATAGCACGTGCGGATATTGTTTTTTTTTTTTTGCACTCACGTTGTTATGGTTTTCCTTGTGTTTTTACTCGTTGTCAATAGAAACATTTTTCGCCGGACAGAGAGAGCCAGAGAGAGACTTGCCTTGTATAGCCTACTGTAAAGTTTAACCAGAAGTAAATCTATCAATAATGATTAAAAATACATGTTATCGTTATGATTTTGCTTAAACTCATCAGTTGATGTTTACATTCGTGTTATGATAACACATATACTGTATGTAAATTTATATGAACGAATCACTGTTGTAGTTTTCTTTAAGCTCAGTCACTGACCGTTGTTATGGTAGCAGTTCATTGTTATAATTTTCTTGAATCTCATTGTTTACACTCGTGTTATTATGGTAACTGTGACGTCAAAGCGTGCCAGCGAAAGAGCGAGAAATACTGTATACACAGATAGATAAATCTGGGTTTTTTATTGGGAATGGTCGGAAAAGAGTAAAAACAGATTTTTTAATAAAACTTTTTTGGGTACGTTTTAAAAGTATTTATTTTATAAGTTTTTATTAGTATTATTAGTGTTTATAAAACATTTTAAGCTGGTTTTATACTGTACTATGCTCATGTTTTCAAATTTTAAAAGTATTTAAAACAAACACATGGAATATATTCTTGTTGATTTGTTTATTCCAATGGATTCGAAACAAAAAATTATTGCTCATGAACTATCTGTAATAAACTATAAAATATATATGTAATATAAGTGTGATTTGGCTTAACAATGCTTGAAATGAAGCATGTGGTTGTTAGCGTCAGCAACACTGTACGAGAAAAACTCTACATTCACGTAACATTTTCTCGAAATTGACACGACATCGATCCGTCAGAATTTAATAGAATTAAATGTTTCGAGGATTGCGTTTACTTTTCAAATTTCAGCTTTCTGGGGTGTCGGAAATAGACCGCAAAAATGATTAAGTGCACACACAAACAACGATCACGCCAAGTTGATTGAAAAGTTTTAACAACATTAAGAGTGATATTTTAAACGATTCTAATTGAGACGTTCGCTGCATTAAATTCTTCAATCTGTTCATCCCTTAATTAACTGCTTGACTATATATTTTGTTTTAAAAGTTAAATCCTGCACCATGTTTTTTTTCTGTGCTGCTGGTGTCCTTTGTTTTTGTGTTCTTGTCCGTCTTGAAAACGTTTTTGAGCACAGAAAGCGAAACGTTGGGTTTTCGTCAACTTTGCACTCAGTCAGTAAGTTAAGAGAAGTTATTTGTAAAAATCTCTTCTTTTACTGAGTTTTAATTTTATATTTTCTTTTTGAAAACTATTATACAACTAGGGAAGAAACCACGTTACATTAATAAGTACAATCTCAGGGCTTCCTATCGTTCCGATTATTTCCTTTTACTGACAAAATGGGTGACAATTAGAATCCTCAGCATTAGTTAACGATCCATTTTAGTCGACGTTATTTCCTTAATTAACATGAGTGAATAATTCATTTCAAATTCATTTTCCTCTTTCGTTCTTTTCTTTTTTATATCCCAACTGGTTTTTCGCATTAATTTCAATATACACAAAAGGCAGGATTTGGGTTTTCTTGAGTTCTAAAGATGATGCACCCAAATACACTTGAGGGGCATCGTCATCCGTAATCCGTTTAGCAGAAAAACGAAAAAGCAAAAACTAATTCCATTAAAGGCGATCGCTCCCAACTCTCATAGAAAATGTAGAATTTAAAATAATATTATTTTTTTGAAAAAATGAAAATGCATGAAATGAGATAAAATGTAAAAAAAAAAGGGGGGGGGGGGAGAATAAAGATTAGAATTTTTTTCTGTCTTTTTAATTCGTCGCGAAAACAAAGCCTGAGGAAAGAATGAATGTAATCATTCGCTTCCGGATGGTTTTATGTAAACACTGATGCCGGATGCGTCGGCGAAATAAAAATAGGTTTTTAAATGATAATGAGTAATAAAGAAAACATTCATTACTTGCAAGCTACTGAACTTTTTATTTTTTAAACCCCCCCCCCAAAAAAAATTAACCAAAAAAGTGTGGCATTAGGCAGATAAGTTTTCTTCAACCTCTTTCGTAAATAACATATGGTTCGTAAACATCATGTGTTATTTAACTCGCCCAAACAAAGTATCCGATACTATTTAGCATTGTAACAATTGTTGTTTATTCTCTGGAGTTGAAATAAATAAAAAATACATTGTGAAAAACTCCAGAGTTTTAAATGAAGTTTAATTAACGACGTTTTCAAAAACAGTTGTACGTGGCATACAGTATATTATCAATGTAAAATGTCACAAGTTTATTTACGTGATAACGTAACTCAATACATTAGTACCAATAACACCCCAGAAGAGATCAAAATAGAATTTCACTTTAGCCTACACTGGTAAGGTACAAGTACTTGTATATACATAGAAACGGCTGCTATTATTCAATGACTTCAGATTTTCTTTGTGTGAAACCATTACTGCAGCACGGCACGTCTGTAAATTTACATGGTTTATTAGCACTGCTATCTAGTGAACACCAATTGAACTTAAACTTGAATATAGTAGTTTCACAGTATGTTCAACATACCATCAAAGGTAGTCTAAATACAGGGTGAGTCAAAAGTAGGTAGAGTAGAGAGAGTCAAAAGTAGTAGAGTCAAAAGTAGAATAGGTAGAGTCAGGTAAAGTAGAGTAGGTAGAGTCAAAAGTAGGTAACACTCAAAAGGTTATTATAATGAAAATGTTGAGTTTGAAAAACAATAGCACTTTAATACTGTACATCTCTTTAGAATGGTGGTATTTCTAATGACCTTAAAATGAAATTTCAAGGTCATCGCATTGTTACATTGAAAACTATGAATCGTAGCTACCAAGTCATACTTATAAAGTTGTAGCCAATGGTCCATTTAATCATTATCTGGTGATGTTTGATATATCTCCAACAATTAAACTGAAATAAAAATAGAAACAATAGAGAATCTAAAAGCTCTCAGTATAGCACACGTGTAATGCAGTGTAGTGTGTTCACTACTCTCTATTACACTACACAGCAATATTGGAATCGTTTGTATGCTCTTCTATGGAAATGCCACCGTTGTAAAGAATCCAATCAAAAGAGTTATTATATCCCAAACACAACATTTCCATTCTAACAGCCTTTCGAGTATTCCGACGGAATCGTACTTTTGATTCCACCCTGTAGAAAATAGATTTCAGCTAAAACTCTTCGCGAATTTTTTACGGATGCCCTGTACATGTTTATAAAATTAAACTTCAATGCTGATTTAAAACTATTTTTATAATCTGTATTAATACTCTTAAGCATTACACGCTTCTACATTAAAACAAAACATTACAGAAATATTTATTATAACTTGCATAACAAATTAAAACCAGAATGAAACAACAATCAAAATAAAAATACGTTTAACTTCATTTTGTAACCTACATAATAGACAAGAGGATGTTACGTTGTGTTGTTTGTTTTTTAACTAAGATAATACTTATTTTTCGTTTCTTTTGTACCGTTTCTGTCTATTTTTCGCTCACAGCATGATAAATAGGTAAAAATCTATTTTTCGGTCGAATGAGAAAATAAATTGGTTAATGCTCTCAGTCGGAATTTGTGATCCTGCGAGCATCTCGTGTTCATTTTCATAACAAAAGAAAAATATCTTTTTGAAAAAATAAACAAGCTTCTTTCTTTAAGAAAACGAAAAATCCAATCGATTTAATTAACATTAATGAGAAAATTTCACACAGTTTCCATTTTATGCAAACCTTTTATATATATTTTTTTTTATAAATGAATCTATGGATCCAAGAGTTGAAGCGAACTTTTTAATTAGAAAATATAAAAGAATTACAAATTTCATATCAAAATTGTTTTCGTTCAAAAAAAAAAAATAATAATAATAATAATATCGGCGTAATAAAGAAAACGGTCATGGAACCGAAATATTGTCTTTGACGGTGACAGTTATTGCAATTGGCTTTCAGCAGCTTTTCCAAGAGCGTATTCGTCTTGCCTGTCATATAAACCATAATAAAATCCCAACCATCAACTTCGATTGTCTTTTCGGTGCATTTAGAAAAGAAACACGAGCCCACCTCTCCCCCACTATACACAACAACAAAAAAGCGAGATTTAATATCTGAGAGTATAAATGATCCACAAAATAACTTTGTTGATTGGAAATAAGCACACACACACATAGCCACACACACGAGTCCTGACTTTCCTAGATAGAAACTAAAAGGAGGGGGAGGGGAACGACCACGTCTATTAATAAAGGAAATGGATGTCTTTGCCATGTGACGTGTCAGACGATTGGGAAAACTCCTAGTAATAAAGTGAATGGCAAAGAAATGGAAGGAAGAATGAAGAATGAAACACGAATTTATTGCAACGGACAGGAAGGAGCAATTCGAAACGCACAGAACTCGGAGGAAAAGCGGAAGAACAACAAATAGATATTGACGAATGCTCGGTAAACACACTTTACTTTGTGTGTACTTGCTTTTGTTATTCTTTTCTCATTTTTGAAATCCCTTTTTGAAAAGAACTCCGATGACCAAGAAACAAACAGGAAAAGATAAACCTATATCTGAAACATTCACGTATAGATGAAAGGATTTCTATAGTGGTTTGCTTATTTCATGAGAAATTTTCATAGTATATAGTAATCCGAACTCTCGTGCCAATAATGAAATCAGTTTATCTTATACATACATACATACATACATATATACTGACAAAGAACAAAAATAGAATAAACCGATGTACAAGTAAGCCTACATATGTATGCCAAGAAGGGGCATGTTTCTAAATTGGAATTCTAAAAAGGAAAACCCATTAACGTGTGTTCTATAAACTGTAAGAGATTCACGTATAGTAATGTGTGTACTGTTACTGATTATCTTGTACAGTATAATGCACATAATACACGTATTAATAAGTATTTAGATATGCATGCTGTCAGCTTAGTGAATGTATACATTAAATAGACACGCATTATAAATATAGTATGTACTGTATAAATTGTAGTCAACTGTATGTGCATATATTTGCCTATTATGCAAATCATAGTAGTATAAAAAACTATTTTTCCTAGTTAATAGAAAGGCCCAGTATGAAAAGTGTAAAATAACATTTTTGTCAAAAGTGACTTAAAAACATTTTCAAATGTGTTAGGTGCAGTTCTACCTTCCTGATGCATAATTTTGAGAAAAATGAAAATGTGTGCAAATATATTAGTGCAAGAAATATGGAGTAGTCCATAAACAATACAAAGCAAGTTCAGATATTTCAACTCCTTAATGTTTTCATCGAAATTATGAAAATGTTACTTAACATCCTTTAACATCAAGTTTTTGAATTCCTTTCAATTTAAGCAAGCTATTATTTTTTAGTGTACAGTATTTACAATTTGCACATCTCATATTTATTAAGTTATTCCCAACTAACTAATAGTGGATGTTTATATATTTACATTATACATCTACGCTTGGTCCTAAAATGCTTTATACTTAGTCATAGAGTACTTTATATTTGATGGTCATAGAATACTGTACTTTATGCAGTACTTGTATATTTTTACTTATAGTAGACCTTTATACTACTTCGTCACGGTATCCATTAGTCTTTGTTCATCCTAAGCTGTATTCATAAATATAACCATCATTTAGTGTAACAGTTTTTACACCATGTTTTCGTCATTCAATATTTATTAATCAACAATGAAATCAGTCCGAAATTCTAAGCAGTATAACGCTTCAATTACTGCTGAAAACTCATGGCAAGTTGCTTAAAAAGGTATGCACTGGAATGGAAACTGATAGAAATTCCGATGTTAATATGAGTAAAGAGACCTAATTCAATAAAGTAAGGGCAGCCTTAGAATGTCTCCAACTTAACGCAGAAAAGTAAAACAAAATAAATTGTTGTTTTTTTGTCGCAGAAGATCTAATTTTGCACAAACCTAAAACTTTAAAAGTTACTTTCCATTTTCCAGACCAATAACTGGCCTAAGTCTGCCAATTATGGTGGTCCGAAGTTAAGAAGGCTCAAGTTTTAAATTAGAATTCTAAAGAGGAAAAACCGATGACAACACACGCACACTTGTTCCACACTTTGTTCTACACGCAAACTTTCGTAAAATGCTGAAAAATTTCGCTTATTCATATTAACATTCAAGAGACGGAACTTTAAAAGTTCATAGAGAAGAAATATAGTTTAGTAGTAGTAGTAGAAGTTTCCAGGAACCTAAAGTCCAGTGTGCGTATAAATAAAAAAAATAAAAAATCCATAAAGTAATAAACTCTCAAATATACTTCTCGACAGTGTATCGCCCAAAAGCAAAAGCAAAAACCGAAAAAAAAATTCGTCACAATTTTTCACCTTTCGTTGGAAGTTTCCGATCCAATAAATCTGTCAATGAAGTTAGATGGCGATCCTTTGGGGATATTGAAACTTTGTTCCGCACTTTAACAGAATAAACAATAAAACACACACATACACACAAATGTATATACTGTGTGTGTATATATA
>JAQIWH010003063.1:0-21484 GCA_034695005.1 Cryptops parisi | reverse complement strand
ACTGATGATGTGTTCGTAAAGTGGTATCGAACGCGAGTTCGACATGTTTATGACATGTTTCGACAAGCATATGCACAGTGGAACTAGGACTAAAAAAATCTTACCCGACTGAGGTTGAAGCCTCAGTTGTATTGGCAAATCAAGTGGGAGGTAGGGCATTGACTAATCAGGCATCATCAACCATTTAGTATTGGAAATGGTACGTTTCTAGGTTGATGCTGACCCTTCTGGAACACCTTTTCACAGCGTTAGTTGTGAACATGAACACAGCCCTTCGTATGATATGCCTACTTAGTAGTAAGAAAATGAATGAGCTTGACAAAAAAATTTCAAGTCCTTTAAAATCGTTCAAACTGCACATACAGCATCTCTGCATCACGTTGAACACGCCTGTGCAATTTCGTATCCTGATATTTGCAAAACTAACAAAGTTACAGCAGTTTGAAATCTGGGTGCAAAATGTAATGGACATAATGGAAAGTCGTCTCATTAGCTTAATGCTGTATAACGGAGTTCTACTGTATAAAAAGTATTTTGTGATGTCGACTGAAAAACATGTGGTACACCAGTGTTTTCTTCTTGGAATAACTACTTTCTAGCTGGCTATTTCCAATTTGTGAACTTTGCTATTTTCTTCCTACTGAAATGTTTATCATCTTGCAGTGAAAATCTCTGGTGAACTTATACATTTTATATTCAAACATGTACGGATGAATGTGTAATAACAGTGTTGTAATTGTCTAATTCCTAATCATTTTGCTGGATGGGAAAAGTTGTAATTAGTGTGGAAGATTGTGTTTTATAAAATCACCATAAGGTGACGGTTGGCAATTTGTGAATACTGTATTTTATGTAGATTGTTTGTATGCTGTATTTCAGATTATATTGTAGTGTTTACGTTTTGATGTCTGAATTTTTAAATCGGAGTTATGTACTTTTAAGTGTATCGATTTTACATGTGATGTCTAAGATTCTAGCAATGTATCTGCTTTTATAATATATCAAAAAAGGGTAACACACAGAATGTAACATTTGTCAGGTGGGCAGAAAACCTAACACTCCAAGAAGCATTTGCGTTGTTCTAATTTACATTCATTCGAAAAAATAGAAACCATTCTGTATAGCATTGTCGTGTGACATTACACTGGATATAGTGTGTAGTGAAACAATGTTGTAAGAAGCAACATTATTACAGGGTACGTCTGTATTAGGTAACCAATGAAGTTTGTGTGGTTTTAATCAAGGTTGTTCTTCCAGTAAATGGAAGTACAAAACCGCATGAACTTTGTTGGTGACATGATATTTATATGCATTTGTTGATTTTGATTCAAATTTGATAGCAGTAACAGAACAAGGGGGTAGCTAACTATGTCATATACCATAATAACTTGCAGTAGGCTATAGTATGTGTGAATGCAGCTGATAATATTAATGCAATTATTATCCTTTTCTTAAAATAAAATTCGTTTTCTAATACACTTCATTGCCGTGTATACACTTCCGCATGAATGTATATTTCAAGCTACATATGTACAGAGGGTGTGAAAACGGAATAATGTGTTTTAAACTTTACTTACTCTACCAATACTCCAAAATATGTTGTCATTTGTGCTCTTATGTATTTTTTTTGACGTTGTGTTTGTCATTGTAATAGAGACTGTACATAACCTAGTCATTCCATATACTGCCCTGTATCCTATCATACTAAAATATCCTTTTTAGTTCAAAATGAGTTTATTTGGATACAAGATTGTAATTTAATATAAACTTTTGTAAGAATTACATTGGATGTTCTCTTCAACGTTGTATATGTATTTCTATATCTATATAGCCATTACTATAGCCTACTGTACAAAAGTAGATGTGTGTTTGTTAACAATTTCATGTGAAGCGCACATTTTTTTCTAACTTTAGTGCACCCCTGTGCCATTGCAATTAATGCTTCAGTAAAGGTAAATGTAGTATAGAATCTAGAAGGCGTTTATAATCTCAAAGTTCATTTGAAGATAGACCAGTGCAAAAGCTTAAACCTTGTTATATTTTTGGTAGTATCCACTAAAAAGAAAGGAAGCTCTTTTAATTTTGAAAAAAATATTTATTATTTTGTTGCTATAAAGGCTGTATCGTTTTTTTGTTTTTTTTTGCACCAGTTAAAAGAAAAAGAGCTTTATTTAGTAGATACCACTCAAAATCTAATGGTACTGGTCCAATCCGTATGTCAAAAATGAAGCTTCAATTGCTGTTTGTGAGTTTAATCAGACATTATCTGATCTTTTCTATTCCAAAATAAGTACTTTATAGACAACAGACCGTACTATGAAATTCACGAGTCCAAACGATTCAATCTGCTAGAATTCTCCAGTATTATCCTGTTAAAAGTTTTGTGACTGCACACTTTTCTGTATTCAGGGATATGTAGCAACATGAAACAATGAACTTTTTACCAGTGACACATGTACTCTACAAATACTTCGAACCGTATAAATTCATCGTCGTCGTGCGTTTTCAAGCAGGATCTAAAGTTCTTAACTGAAATTTGATTATGCTGTACCGGTACATTTTAAGGTGTGTTTTCAATCGCAATAAATGTTCTTATTTGTTTCTTTAGTTTGTTCTTGTCGCATTTTGAATTTTTATGATGCAGTACGATAGGATACAAAGCATCCATTAATTAGCAAGAAAATAATTTGGAAACGATGTAACTTGGAAGCAGGTCCGGTGGTGCCAGGCTATTTTGCACCCCAGGCAAGGTTTGCTGTTTTTGGCCTCCAACCCACAGATCACCAATTTCAATTTTTAAGAACATGTTATGTAAATGAAATACTACAGTACTATTGTACTCTTGTAGTAAGAGGATGATGACAGCAAATTAATGTAATATCTTTGTAATATTTGCAGCAGCCCTCAAAAGATCAGTACCCTGCACTTTGGAGATATGCGCCCTAGATGGGTGGCTGCCTACAGTGGCGGACTGGCCAGGGTGTCACGTTGCCTGATAGCAAGTGGGTCCCTGATGAAGTGGGTTCCCTTACTCATTAATGACAATATGCTATTAAAAAAAACAACTTTTAATTTTTTTAATTATAAGTTCTATATTTTCTTCCTGCATTTTTAAAATTTTATTTATTCATTATAAAAATGAAATGATAGCAGGGCCACCTTTGTGTTCTGGCAACAAACATTTTTAGACTCAGTCTTCCACGGGCTGCCTAGTTGGCCTATATGGTAGCACCGACCCTATACTCGTACACCCTCTTTTGACTTTCAAGGTTTGAAGACATTGAGATAGAAATTAAACTTCGTTGATGATCGATTACAATTGCCCAGATAGTAAATTAATAGTGAATCTGGCTCTTGGGACTAGGGTTGTTAGCGTCAAACTTGGACAGTTGCAGTTCCAACTGAGAGACATCATGACCAAGTAAAGTACCGGTAGTAAATGCAGAAAATACGTGTCTGTGGAACTCCACTATTCTTTTAGTAACACCCTACCGATTGCATTCCTTCAGATTGGTGCACCCCTTAAACATTAATTGTTACAATCTTTTAAATCTTCTAGATTTCAGCTGGTGGGACTCTTATTTAATGTGGTGCAGAAACCAGTATCTAATAAGGAAACAATTTTTTGGAAGAAGAACTTCAAAGGACTTTTCATTTCCAGGCTGGGAAACGACATTATTTTGAAACATGTGTGTTTGTTTGGAAAGGCTGATTCTACTGTACTTGTGGTATACAAGTACAAGTTTTATACTTATAATAAGTCACCTTTCAGACATTTGATAATTTCACATTGCATATGCTACATGGGTTGGTAAAGGGGGGGGGGATTAAGGGTCCACAGACTATCTAAAGGAATTTGGTGCCCACAGATGTGATTAATTCAGCAGTTGTGTATAAATGCAATAACGGATAATATCTTAAGCGAGATAAATAAATCATATGTGTGATTTATGACACTTTATAACACAATGACCACTCAAGTGCTGTTAAAATGTTTTTGAAGTTCTAAGCTGAGTAGAACCTTTATTCGTTAACAAATTATACATCCCTGTATCATTAAAAATTATCAGACATCATTCAACGAATCAATTAATATACACAGCAATAAGTTATCTTTTATCAAAATAAAAGCTTTTCTAAAGCAACAAGCTCATATATATATATATATATATATATATGTTGTATTTTAAATTACTTGTATGGTCTATTTCAAGACAAGCAAATTACAGTGAGTACCTGTATCAATATCAATGAAAACCTGTCATTGTCAGTAAATCAAGTGATAAATACAGTCTTTTTTCTATCAAAAACTGCTTATAGTCTATATGGTGATGAATAATACATGAACTTACTAATTAAGTTATCATGAAACGACATCTACTAATCACATTAGCATGTTAGTTCACCACACAAACCAAAAAAGCTTGCAACCAATTTTGGGGTTGCCTTATATGAGCGAGCCTGCAAAATCTCATTCGAAGATACGATCTTCGTGAAAAAATATATATACGACAGGTTTATGATTAATCGAATTCCAAATCACAATCATGTACCTGAAGTTAATCATAGAAGCCAATTGACACAATAAAGAAACCACAAATTAAAAAATGGAAAACATCGTGAATAGTTTGTTCATTTTTTTGTGTGATTCAAACCTAAAATACAACGATTTACTATGTTCAAAAAAGTGATATGAACAATGAACACATTCTTTACAAGCATTAAAAGTTATAAATTGCTATTTGAAAACCATCTAGTTGACAGTCGAGTTCAACCGTAACTCGCTAATTGAACATTATCAGCATTCACCAGTTGTTTTATGTACTTTTATGAGTACACAACAATGAGTCAAGTTACATGTATTGGGATGTATTCAAGTATATGGGAATTTGTAGTTTCATAATCTACAGTATAAATTTCCTATTCTGTGGAAAACTATCACCTAACAGTGATATGGCCTAGTTGTGAACATTTTTGCAGGGTGATCGAAATTATTTTCTGCCGTTAGAACCATCAACACTGTTTATGTATAGAAATAAAACTACCCAAACAAGATCCACAGAAATGTCCATTTTGTTTCATACTGTCAATAAATTACAGTATACATACTTGTATCAGAAAAATAGTTTTGAAAATGAAAATCAAAAAAAGATAAAACATCTAAAGCTTAGATAAAACGATTTTCATTAGATTATTATAATAAAATGTCATTGCACAAACATAAACGTAAGCTTCCATTAGTAACAGTCATTAGTTTGTAGTATTCATTACATTCTTTTTTAAAATAATGATTAAAATTTTGTCACCATTTGTTGTATATCAGTTATGTTAATGATACTTTGACTTTTACCAAGAGGTTTGACTTTTATCAAGAGGTTTCAGAAACCCAGACCATAAAATAAAAACATCTCTTTATATGGTCAACATGAAATTACATAAATATAGTTTCTGTTGCAAACACTAGCGGATTTATGGGGGGGGGGGGTAGGGACACGTTTAATTCATTGACGTGTTTAATGCTGTGTGGATGTTTCATGAAAGAGGCAAAAACGGCTAAATTCTGCATTTTAAACACTCATTTGGATTTGCCACGAAAACAATGTAATACTTGTCGAAAAGTGTCATGTGAACCCCCCTTCCCCAGAAGTCGGTTCTAAATCCACTGCTGGTTGCAAACAAACTAAAATAAATAAAATTCAAACTTCTTATAGTTCAGACACCTATTAGTCAATATTAACCAATGGGTTACAGTTTAAATTAAACACCTGATAAAATTCAGTGTAATACATGGAATGTCCAACTCTCTACATACAAAGGACATAAAAACCGAGGAAGTTCCATTAAGACAGAAAGTGTTCATATCTTGATGCATGGTCCACTAAGTCAGGAAACGTACACAACCAGCACTCATTTCAAAAGGACTATTACTATCAGATTTTTAAACGAGTGCAACCATAATAACCACTCAATTCAAACTTCACCTCTTGCATTAAAAACATTTGTGCATTGAATTCTAAGTTTGAAATATGTATTTAATATGGTCCAACATCCTATCCAATTCATTCTGACTCTACAAAACTAGGTTTGCCAGTCTTTGTGTTGCAATGAGATCTTTTGATGCAAAATATAATGATCAATCTCTTTTGTTAGGTTCATTTGACAGGAAAAAAGATCAAGCAAAACCAGTACCATAGAAATAATGACATTAGCAACATAATGGGAACACTGGAAATCCTTTTACTATTTTATATTATTGCTTAAATACAAGATGTCTAATCTCAAACTATGGAATGAACTAGAAGTACACAACCACCCATGCCATGCATGGGTGCTAGCATCCCTCTTACCTGTATATGAAAATGTAGCATTTCTTATAGCCAAATGGATAAATTGAAGCACTTTTTATCTTGATTTGAACTTTGGGGGGGGGGGGTAGATTTAATTTTTTGGGTTTAAATTCAAAATATAACAAATAGGTTGGGTACTCTTCTTTTAACAGAGAACCTGCTTGTAGTGCTAGCGAATTTTTTTAAGCATAAGGTTATTGTTGCATTTAGCTATCCTAAACCAGTGTCTATGGGTATAGATAACAGTTTGGGTTAGCTAAACTATATCACACTTGATGATTTACCATTCATCATAAAAGTAATATGCGTTTGTCTGCTTTTTTACCCAACCCAAACTACAGTCCAACCACTAGCGCCACAAGCAGCTCTCCGAGGGTTGTGTTTCCAATCTTACGGCTGATCAGAATGCACACGAGTAGTAATTATTTTAGATGTGGTTAAATCCAACCACTATTTTCCATGTGGATGTGGATATCGAGATTTGAGATAATCACTATGCTTAAACTCCAAGCTTCAACCAGACAGAAGCATATAGAATAGAAGTACGTCTCAATCCCAAATACATTCTGTCTAACACCATAACAAAAAAGCTAAACACTTTTCAGTTATGAAGTACCTGAACATTTTAACATTTGAATTTATGAAAAGGTGGCAATAAAAGCAATACGGTCATTGGTTGGTATAAGAGTAATTGTACAACAGTTTAGGATATTTTTTTACCATTGTCTAATGTCTATCTAGAACATACAGTATAGATAAAGTATCTTAAACTTGCAAGAGTTTGTACTGTAACACTATTACTTTCTTTTGTGACAACATATTTCAGTAATATGTCTGACAACTTTGAGAGTGAATCACATTATTGTGGTTGGTGTCATTGCTGCACACTACTAATTTTAATGTTAACTGTTAACACATTTTTTGCACATGGTGATTTCAATAAATTTCACATAGGGATACATGTTTAAACCTTATGGGAGCTTTTCTTAAGGCAATAATTGGCATTCACGAACTCAAAACTGCTGATGAGAAATACCATTATAATTGTGAAATGACTACAACACACAATCAGTAGCATTTTCAATGGCATTGAGTACTTAAATAAAGTCACCCACTATTGTGAGAAATGTACAACTGTTGTCAACTGTAGGGTGTTATTACAACTTGTCAGCTTATTCAACCGGGGAAAATGGTGTCTGTTTATTTCGAACAGAGAGACATTGACATTTCTAACAGTGCATCTTTGTATTAATAGCTAAGTTCCTATAATTGATACAATGCCATTAAATACAATTGATACAATTAAATTGATACAATGCCACGACTATCTACCATTAGTAGATATCCAATTCACAAGAGTCCCTATTACATATTGTACATATATATTACTGTTATCTAAAATTTATTTACTTGCATGCAAAAGTGAACTTGTTGACTTAAATCTGTTTGTTGGTTAACCCAAAGAAATGACATTTTTAATGCTAAGTTTAAAAAATATCATTTAATCACAAGATTTCGTTAAAAACATATGGCAGAAGTTTCAGAAAATGGGCATTTCAGTTGAAGTTGCATTAACTTAAACATGTACTCTCTTGTTCATTAACAGTAACCAATGTCAGCATACTTGTACGAATATTTGGAATGATAACTCTTAGAAATAGGAATGATAACTCTTTGGTAACTCTTAAAAATGGCTTCTTAAGAGTTAATAAATCTGGTATTATGAAATACACACAAGTTGTAATTATACAAAGTTCCAGTTAACACTACTAGCACTGTATTTAATGCTGAGAATGGATCAGTTTTATCAGTCTAGTGGTGATTGACAAATTGAAAATTAAATGGGTACTATTAATTTCATAAAAAAAACAAAAAAAAAACAAACGTGTCAAAAGCTTATAACTAGTTCTTGAATCATTCAAGACCAGCATTTCTAATTTCAGCAGGTAAATAGGTATTTAGAATTTAAGCAGTGCATTAACTACCTGAGGTGTGATATTTGGTGTCCACATGTGTAATTAGATCTACAATGTGCTAATAAAATAAATCAACTGGTAGTTCACCTAATGGTTCTAGAAATGAGGTTTGTACAATATGGGAAATTGCACCAGCATGATCATCTACCACTGGCACTATTTCTCACAGAGGTTGACAACCCCAAATCTGGAATCACTGGAAAGCTGAAGCAAATTCATTACGGATTACTGATTTCCAGATCTAAGGTTGTTGATCTATAGTCAATGCTCATTGGAATGAACCACTATGAATGTTTTGTGCCACATTTTTTGGATTGGGGCAACAAGTTGTGGGTCTGAGACGTAAGGAATTTCAAAAAATCGGTGTGAAAAGATAACTGCACAAATTAAAATATACATAGCAATGTGATATGATTTTTTATAATTCAATATATATATTAAATTCACGATCCCAATTACTAAACTGATGAAACTATTTCCAAGTGCATTAGTATAGGGTCCGGCAGAAAAATGGGAGATTATTGATAGACAATTTTAAATATTTACTAATAAATTTTAATGCTTATCACCTCAAACTAGATATGTCATGTATATTTTGAAGAAGACATCAAACAAGTGACCTCCATTTATATTTAGACAATCTTCGAAATTCCGATACATTGTACAGACGATTACATAGAGAACCCATAGATGATTTTCTGCAAACCAATATCTGAAATCTTTATTCACAAAACCATGTAACTCAACATAAGCTTTCTCAGACATCCATAAACTGCCAATACAGTGGTCGTCTTGATCCATGGGACGTCATTTCTTCAAAGGAATACCTTGCCGTTGTGCATATCAGAGGGTGTCAACTGATGCAACTGAATTCATATACAGAACCAATCAGAGACAATCTCCAGCTTTACTGTCAAAAGCTCGATGCATTCTCTATAGACAACATAAGTCGAGTGTCTGCGAATAAATGATCACTTGCTTGATGTCTTTTCCTCAATACATAAATGATATACTATCTAGTTTGAGGTCATATGCTTGGAAATTTGTTAATATTTAAGTTAACAATCGTTTATTTATAATTGTCTGTTTTTCTGCCAACGGATAAGGTTTGTACAAATGCCAACTTCATGATTGCTGATACCAATTTATAAGTCCTCAAATCGTAGCATTCTATCTTGCACCTACATACATGTATGTAGCTTCTATCATGACTGAACATAAGTGATAAAAAAAGGGGAGACACAAAATAAAGGTAAAAAGCATGCAAGTTATTGTTCATGACAAAATAAATTCAAGTACTTTATCTGTACACATAAAAACTAACAATTTTCTTCAAGGGTCTAGTCCCCTTCCAATGTTGATGTGTTAATTTGTTCAGAAGTTCACATCCAAGCATGGTCTCGACCACATCCCGATGATGCAAGTCATTTCAAAATTATTAAAAAGTGCACAAAATAATATGGCCGATTGTTTTTTATTCTCCACTATAAATATGATGATCATCACCTAACTATGAGAATACCATAAAACTAACAACACTTGCAGAACTTTACAGAGGAATCTGCAAAATTCAAGACAATGCAAAAGCAAGCCCATACAATCCAACCCACCCATGTCAAGGCACAAAATCCAGCGATTAGAATTTGAAAGACGAAAAATAACTTCCGAGTTCCTTTTTCAGTGATTAAGTAGCCTAAACGCTACCTTAATTAATAGGAATGTATACATTCATGAAATCAAATCGTAAAAAAGATTGGTCCCCATAAACTAGGACTAGAAGTAAATTTCCAAAAAATAAAAATTAAAATAAATAAAATTGATGTAGCTTTGTTTTCTGTGAATCTTATACCAAATTCTATATTTTGAAGCAACAGTTTAGCATTATTGCATGAGAGTTTCTGCAAAACAAACAAAAATAAACAGACTACATCACCTGTGAAGTTTCAACAACCTCGGTGCTTTTTGAAAATAAGCTACAAACCCACCTCGGTAACTAATTATCATTAATGTGTGTCAACTCAGGGTTTCCCAAAGTATGAGACAAGACCCACTTGTGGGTTGCGAGCCAAAGCAAATTTTTGATGGGTCGCAAAAAGTAAAAAGTTGAAGAAAAAATTAGAATCGAAGTTATACTTCCTTAATTTGCTTAGTTGTAGTGAAATGTACAGTGAAACTTCTCCAACTCGAACACCTCTAACTCAAATTTACTGTATAACTCGAATTTTTTCACAGCCCATAATACATATAAACGAACTTCTTTAACTCGAATTTCTCTATAACTCGAATTTTTTTTAGTCTCTTGGGTGTTTGAGTTAAGAGAAGTTTGACTGTATTAATAAATAGCCATTTTAGCCCCTCCTGATTTTCAAAACCTAAGCTAAATGGGTCCCAATGTTTGGTACTTTATAAAGGTGGGTCGTGGTCCATGAAAGTTTGGGAACCGCTGGTGTAACTTGTAATACACCTGTATGTACTGACATGTAATTCAGCTTTATCTCTAAGTGAAGCTAGCTCGTTCACAAGAAAACTATGCAACTCTTATTTTCTTAATACACAATACCATCAAGCTAATGCTCTCTCTCATCAGATAACTATTCTCAATATTGCAATAAAAACTGATGTCGTCAAAACTGATTTGATCACTTCCAATCAAAGACATTCTGAACATGTTGCAGGTGATGAACAACTGATTAAGTCATTTGGCAGCCAAATCTGCTCAAGAGTTACATTTTCTTACTCAAACCAAATCTCATGTAATAATGCCACAACATGGTTCATAGGCTTAAATTTACAGTGCGTCCCAAAGTCATCACTTCATTTGAAATAGCTTCAAGAAATTTAATATTTTTTTTTGTATTATCTTTGCAGATAAATGCCAACTCAATTTTCAATGTAGTGTAATTGAATACAACCTTTTTGCAGTGGGGGTATCCAATTTACGGAAAGAAAACTAGAAACCCCTGACAAACCTAAAAGAACACATCAGAGCCAAATCAGCCAATTTACCTAGTGCAACTTTAGAAATGGAAAATGCTATAGAAAAAGCTGTACAGTAGTTTGCCAGTGAAATGAAGATGGTGAAGAACTAATCTTTAA
Source organism: Cryptops parisi (assembly GCA_034695005.1). Classification (NCBI taxonomy): domain Eukaryota; kingdom Metazoa; phylum Arthropoda; class Chilopoda; order Scolopendromorpha; family Cryptopidae; genus Cryptops; species Cryptops parisi. Next base: position 10,065 of record JAQIWH010003063.1, on the reverse strand, counting down.
TTTATTTGTCTAACATAATCTTTAGAGTAACTTTTACCAAAAATAAAATAAAATATTATTTGAAATTCACAGTTTTCTTTCATCGATTCAAAAGTTGTATGCAAAAAAATAAAAACAAATTGCTCCTTTGGAACACTATACAACAAGTTTCATTTCTTCTTGGACGACTACCTTTGGAACACACCATAAAATCAGTGTCATTTCTTGAGGTTTCTCACATGATTTATAAAATAACGCATTTGTGAAAAATTATAAGTAAAAATATATTTTACACCATCACACAAAAAAAAATTAACTTAAAGACTAGACCTTATTGCATTTAAATATCTCCTTAAGCAGAACAAATGAAATAAGGATGAAAACCAAACAAACAAAACACCAAAAAAACAAAACAAACTGAAGTACAAATATCACAAATACTTATCATTAAGGCATTCCCAAATTTAAAAACCTTAATCCATAGTGCCATATCTTCTGAGGTATAAATCGATAATTGGTTTAACGTTAAGATTCTAAAACAAAAGACCATTTACCAACATTTCTCATATTTTTATAGGCGTGTATTTACTGTTAAATGTAATACCTGTTAGAAAATGATGAAGATTTGCAACAAAAAAAATGCAATTTAAACTATTATTATAACACTACATCATCGTAATGTAAGTTTAAATTTGCTAATATAGGATACCTGGAATCTCGTGACTCGTACTCCAGAAAATATAATTACCTTGTTTGCCATATAAATTACTTACAAACGCGAAATAAACAAATTGATCATAAAAAAAAAGCTGCCCGGCGATTTACATTATAAAATAAAAGAAAAATTATGCTACGATGACAATGATATCTTCTTGATATATTGCAATTCTTTTTAGAACCTGTATTGCAGTTTTAACATTCATTTTTGTAATATTATAATATGCACAAAACATACAATGAAAACCTTAAATGGAGCTCTTTTGACCTGAGATCATTTGTCTGCATTGAATGAATTTAAACATTACTATAGACAAGTTGTTTTTTCTTCATAAATAAAAACAAAAAAATATTAACTCAATTTCATTATATAGCAAATCTGCAATGAAAAAACAGAATGCATGGAATGTATTTGTGTCTTCAAAAGCATCATATACCTTGTTCTTTTGTAAATTGCATCTTTCAACACGCGGGAGAGAAAACGGAATGAGATCAGTTTTCAAATTGAAACTAATTAGAAAAAAAAAATATTCCAGTTATTTAGTCGCTGACCACAGGCCACATGATGCAGCTACCCACAAGCTGCCTCCGAAACAAAAATTCTGTACAATACCCTTCTCATTATGCTTTCGAAATTACGTACACAAATCCAACAAAACAGTCGCGAGGTTCTTGTGTGTGTATATACTACAATACGATGCTCAAAAAGTTCAACCCACAAGCAACAGTTTGAAACAAAAAATGTTATCAACAACTAGCAGAACCATCCAATATGCAAAATAAAAGCGACACCCACTGTTATTTTTGACATGAAAAACAGAAGCATACGTACTTGCTATTTACAATTTTTTCAGCATGGGAAGATTTACAGCATCGGGAATGTCGATGTCTTCCAAACGAACGTTTGAAGGGTTAAATGGAAAACGCACTGGAAATGTCAGTTTCGTATCCATAAGCAGTGTCGACTGTGTTGGTAAATTTTCTCTCTCCGCAAGCTTGGCTTGGATTCGGCGTATGAACGAAACCGATACTCGTTCTTCAAATTCGTCAGCAGGTGTATAAAGGTTCAAAATTTTGATTATCTACAGAAAAAAAACAAAAAAACGTGCAATCGTTTATTACTAGCCCTTAGTAGTAAATTCTTCAATACTGTCAAAATGAAGTTAATAGAAGTCTGATGTATTGAAGTTGGTTTTCTTGTGAATATTGATGCAAGAAGGTGCACTTGTAGTGTCTTAGTTACTTAGAAAATTAGTGACATGTATAAATGAGCACACAGAAAAATGGTCACATGAATGAGGAATTTGCAGGGTGTTCAGGACCTTGTTTACAAACTTCTAGGGCGTGTAAAGAGTCCAACAAAAAGCAACTTTTTTCCTTTTGAAAAGTTTAAATGAAAATTCTGTCATTGTGATACCAACGCCCGAAATGCTGCTTGTATTGAGATAGATGAGATTGCAAGGTTTGCTACCCGCCCGTACGATATGTATGTATTGTGGTGGAGCTCATCATATAGGCAGCATTTTCAGGGGTTTATCAAATGACACAACTTTTTTCACCCAGTGGTGCTTGCAGAAAGCTAGGTTAGTTAACCAATCAAAACCATTATTTTAACACTAAATTCGCTTATGTGCAATCTATGGTAACAACCAGTATACAATGCCATGTACCTTCTCAACCACTCATCAAAGCCCCCTTTTCCCCTCTCACAGAAAAATTAAGAAAATAAAATAAGACTTGAATAAACTTACTTGAGCAACATTTAAGTCTATGCACATGTCACATATGCTATCGACATCCTCATCTGTCTTCCGGGCCTGTAGCAATTGTGATGCTTGAATAACTGGCTGCAATGTTTCAGTGATGTTCACATCTTGCAATTTTTGGTCGCGACTCCACTGTTCCAAATGACTCAAGTTGTAACTGCAAATACCAAATAAGAGCATGTTCAATACCTGACTAGCAAACCAGGTTGATTCACACTGATATTACACATTGCACTTTCAAGTTAATCGTGACCAATGCAACAGTTTGCAAGATAAAAACTTGTAAGGGAATGCTCAATATCATAAAAAATATACAATATATTCTCTGAAAATGCCTTTTCTGCTTACCGCATTTGCATGCCTTTCGACCAATGGCACATGTCTTTTCTTAAAAGAAGATTATTTAGTGCACCAGCACAAATAAAGTAAAATATCTGGAATACAACAAAAAATTATGTTTTACCAGTGCAATAAGGATGCAAAGATGATGTATTACAATTATACCACTATATAATTTAAAACCAAATGGAAAAAAAAATAGTATTGCATGTACCTGCTTAAAAACTTGCAAAAGCAACTCTGGGTCAACACCATGCACGTTCATGATCTTGCTGAACCCAGTGAGTTCTTTCACCAGGGTGTCTAGGGCCCTCTGGGGGTCGATTGGGCTATCGATTTCTCTGGCAACGCTAGACGAGCGCCCTCGCATCCCAGAGGGTTTCCCAGATATCCCTGGTATTGCTTCATGTTCCAACACAGCAGGAACTTAAAATCAAAACAGACAATTCTTAAAACAAACAATAAAGATGAATAAAAAAAAACCCAAAGATTTGTCAATTTTCTAACATTAGATAAGCAATAAAAAAATGAGGGTGCCTAACTCCAAAAATGTAGCTTTGTAAAAAAAAGGCAAAAACTTCTGGCACCTTCAAATTTATGATTATACAGTTGACAAAAAAAAATTCCTGTCGACTGTATATTTATAGAAAGAAAAAGAACAGGTTTTGTAAAAAATCTGTCAACTTTAGTTCACAAGCCTCGAGTTATGAGCCAATTTTTGAACGCAATAACGCAAAATTTTTTTAAAGATCAGTATCTTTTCCATTGTTTTGGAACTGAAACAAGCGAGTGAAACAACCAGGAAGTGAAGCGACAAAAAGAAAGAAATGACAAAAAAAAATTCCGATTTACAGTAGTCTATATTCTTGCTCCAAAAAGTCCGAAAGTGCAAATTTTATGCAAACCAATGTCTTTATGCTATAGACCAATCTAAAACAATTCAATACATTCATTTTAAGGAATAACGATTATAAGGTGTAATTGGATTTAAACCAGTTTGTTTTTCTCCACTCAACTCCTCAATTTTAAAAATGCAAAAAATAACGCAAAGTTCATTGGTTAAAAAATAACCAGCTTTCAGTTACTGAAAAGTGCCATAAATAGCACTTCATTGGTTAAGAAATAAATATTTCTTCAAATATGTTTTCCAAAAAAAGAGCTCTTGATTTTCAGGTTGCCCACAAAAAGTTATGAACAGCAAAAAAACATCATTTGGACAAATAAACAATGCAAAACTAATTATCATCAACAGCACTGTCTCCTACCCTAATAAAAAATGTTGAGACCAACAAGAGAAACCTATAAAAAAAATTTAAAACTCAAAAGAGAAATGCTCAAAAAACATACCAATAAGTGGCTGAACTCGTTCTTCCATCAGTTTAATGACTGCCTGATAGATCCATACGGCAATATCGCTTAACACTTGTCTATATTCTGACAGATCGAAATTGCGCAGACACTGCTCGTTTTGTTTGGGAGTATTATCAGCTTGGAATGACTGAAATAAAAACAAAGATGAGTTTGCTAAACAAACATCCAGAGTTTTCTTTTATTTGAGCTGAAGTTTTGTTACCATCAAATTAAGAAACATCAAACATCAAATTAAAAAACATCTTAGTAATTTCTTATGTTAAATTTGTTTTGCTCTATAGAGTGTGTTGAACTAGGATCAGAACACTTACTATATCACCACTATACTGCTTTAAATTATGAAGCAAACGACACGTGTTTGCTAGCCACAGTACAGTTGTCTCCAGATCTTCATGGCGCTTCTAAAAGAACGTCAAAAAAATATTGGATTGTATAAATGAAGTATCGTATACACTACCATCTGTAGCTGGAATACTAGAAAAAAATACTTCAAAAAAAAAATTGTTAAATTCGACTCACCCTGATAGTTCTTTTAATCGTGTTAATTATACCAGTCAATAATGACCGTACTTTCTCATCGTCGTTGACATAATCAGTGTGTCTAATGCACATAGCTAAAATATATGCTGGAAGTCCAGGAAGAAAAGTAACTGCAATTTTTGGCTTCAAGTCTAAAAAAATAAAAATAAAAATAAAAATCAGTACTGAGACAGTTTGACGTAAAAATGTCATTTTTAAAAAAAATGTGGCTTATCATTATATTGCTCAGTACCCTTCAAGTCAATAGGGAACTTGCACATACAATAAGGAACTTGCACATTTTTAAAAAACATTTTTAAAATGAAGAAATATGATAAACGTTAAATGTTATAATAAATGGTTATAGGGGCATGTAAAAATTCCGAGTTAGAGGTGTTCGAGTTGGAGAAGTTCCACTGTATTACAAAAAAGTTCATATTAAATAACTTCACTACCCAAAGGCACCATGAAGGAAAGTTCAAAAACAAAGAAGAAACCATTCCTCCTTGCCCCAGTTTGCAATCAAAACAGGCCCTTTGTCCAAGTGACGGGCTCCATAAAGAAATGGTGCACATTAAAAAAACTCACCAGCGAAACTCAAGTGAGAAATCAAATACGACAAGAGCTTTCTAAAATAGCCTAAATTAACACTTTACCGTAGATTAAGTTCTTGACGATAACCGGTTCGTCTTCCTTTCGGTATTCAAACATGCCAAGATATTCAACTTGCTTGTGTCGAACAATTGGCATCTCATTCACTTCTTTCACTACCTCTGTGTCAGGATGCTCTTGTCCTAAACAAAATATTAAAAGCACATTAACACAATTTCTACCGTCAACAAATTATTACAAATACTCAATATACAAAACTAGCTGGAAAAAAAACTGGGCTTCACACAGTGACCCCTCAAAGTAATGCAAAATGAAATGAAAGTGAGAAAAAAGTTCATTTGTCATAATTCTCCTACCTGCTGCATCTTTTAATTTCTTTACATAGATCTTCAACTGCTTTTTCAGTTTCTTGATCTGCTCTGACTGAAGATCGATTTTCTCTCTTAGATCCTGTAGAAGAACAAGAATGAAAATTAGCTCTTATCAGTACAGCCCACCGTAACAAGAAAACATTAAGTAACAATTGTAAACACTTGCCAGATTTTCGCCTGTTAATCTTGTAATTTCATGCTGCATATATGCCTCATTCTGTGCTTGGGGTGTTTTCTGCAAATTCTACAATATAAAAACAAATAAATGAAAAACAAACAAAATTTGAACTAGATGAACATAGAACTAAAATGAAATTAAAAACTAGTGAAAATAATTTTCTTGTTTTAATGTAGTGACAATTATAGAATAATTGCCTCACTTCAATATTGTTGTACTGTTAAAAAAATACGACGAGTAAATTTTATCTCAAATTGAAACCATACCTGACTGATCAATCGCTGTTGACGTTCATTATCTTCCTGAAGCCGTTTCATTTCCACCTTAAATTCTTGTTCCATTGACAAGTATTTTTTCTTTTCAGATTGTAATTCACATTCCAGTTGTCTAAAATAAAACAATAAATAAGTTGCCCAGAGTTAACCTAAAAACTAACCTCATTAAAATGATGCAAAAACAAAATTTGTGAAATTCACCTCATCAAATGTTTTTGTGTCTGGAATGCCATGAGTAGTTCTCCATCTTCGTTGATAAAATCAGTTTCGCCACCATAAGCACTGCTGGAAATACTCTTCACATCCTCCATGTGATTGGCTAGAACAGTTTTCAACTGGACGCATTCTTCTCTACGACGAAGAAGTTCGTCTTGCAACGCTTCAAACTGACCTGTAAAATTTAAATCATTTATTTTAAATAAATAAATAATCAGGTAAACCTTTTTGATATTGTAAACAAACAAGTCCCACTCACTTATTAGCTCCTTGCTGCCACTTGTTTCACCTTCAGCAATTGATTTTCTCAACCGGCCTAGATCATCACGAAGTTTCGCATTTTCCATCTCCAGTTCTTGCAACTGCGTAAGAATGATCATAAATTTTTTTGCACACTTATAATTTTATGACCTTCATTAAACTTCATGTAAAACTGTTGCACAAACTTGTTATAATTAGGAATGTTCATACCCGTATTAACTCTTGTGCATATCGGTTCTCTTCTCCACTACTGAACTTGGGTTCTCTGGTTTCCAAAGAGTCTAATTTTTTCTCAAGTCGAGACTTTTCCGTTTCAACTTCTTTAAGTTTCTGCTGAAGTTTCAGTACGAGACTTATATCTTCAACCTTAGGTACCTGAGATCAAAAAACATAATTAATTTTCTGTTATTCTTAGTATCAACCTGTGCCAGACTTAATATTCTGTTAATTCGAAAAGATGGCTCAATTGTATCTGTTGTTCTTGCGAATCAAAAGCATGAGACTTTTTAGGTATACAGTAGAATCCGGTTATTTTAATCACGAATAATGTTATCAATGAACTATTGTCTGTCGGTCCCAGAACACTGTTTAATGTTCTTTAATCCATTGTTTAATGTTATCAAAAAAACACTAGTCCCAAAGTGATTATAATAACTGGATTCCACTGTACTACACTTTTCCAAAAGCACAGTAAATTTAATTACACAAACATATTTGAAGAGCATTAAAGAAACAGTGTGTCATGCAAATGACATGTGCCTACAAAAAACCATTGGGGTTAAAATAAGCACTTACATTTTTGTCATCGGAAGGACTTCCATCCTTTGGTGATGATGTTTCAGTACCAGCTTCACTCGGCAAAAGAGAACTTGATCGTACCGAACCGTATCCCATATCCTGTGAATATAAGTCAATCAACAAACAAACCAAAAATGAACCTATCTCTGGTTTGACTTACAAATCGATAGCTTAAAGTGAAATGGAAACTTTTCTTACATCATCACGGACATCAGATGACGCTAATGAATGATCATCACGCACCAGTTCAGTGGCATCACTCTGTAAGCTCAGAGTGCTGATGTTTGAGGGTGTTCGATGATGTGCAAGTTGATGGACATGGAGATGTGAGGAATCTTGCAAATTGTCGTAACGTTGCTCTAAATCGGCGTGTTCCTTCAATAATTTTTGGTAAGATACCCGTTCTTCATTGAACTCTTTCAAAAGCAAATTCACTGCTTTTTCAACTTTTTCTTTTGTAATTTCTGAAACGTGAGAACAATATTTTTATACCTGAATAGTAAAACATGTTTAAAAAACACATCCATATGCAAAAAAGTTGCATTTACCTTCAGTAGTGGTTTCGACGTCGTTCAGGGCTACTTCGGCCTTCTTCAGTTCTTCGGATAAATATTGCTTCTCTTTTTGCAGTACTTCTTCCCTCTGCAAATTGTAAATAATATTAATTAGAAATCTTGATGATACTTAAAAGCTAAAGCAAAACCAATCACAAATTCCAGTTTTTACGTGTTAAACAACAATAATAAATGAAACATTTCTATTTATTGATAAAAATTGAATGGACATTTTCAACACTGACAAATTATTTGTGAATGTCCACTATTTCAAACATGACAATGCTTAAATACTGTGGTTAAAATAAATTTTAGATGTTACTAATTCTTCATTAGTTAACTCAATATTATAGTCGACTCCATCTCATTTCAATATTTGATTGATTGTCATGTCAAGATGAAAGTGTGCTTGCCACCACTAGTTAATACAAAACATGCACAACTTATATGAAACTGAAACTGAAATAAAAACATACAACACTTACTTCTTTAAAACGGGACTCTAGCTCTTCTTTCTCAGTTATTATGTCCATCTTTTCATTACATTCTATCTGTAATTTTTCGAGCAGTTTATTGACTTCTTGTTGCAACGATGTAACCTTATTAGAAACTTCTTTTCCAGCCACTGCGCTGGTCTTCAAGGATTTGTTTTCAGTACGAAGGTTGTTAACTTCGTACCGAAAACAAATCCTTAACGCAGGTCATTGAAATCAATGACCTGCGTTTTCATTTTGTTGTTTTCTTTGTTCTAATGACAAGAATGTATACAAACATTATAGTTATATCATTTTTTAAAGTAATTATAAAACATCTTATTATTTGGCTGCTAAACAGCAACATTCGTGCCAATCGTCAACCTACCAATTCTTCAATCTTGCGTTGCAAAGACATGATTTTGTTTTCCAGGCCTTTGTTCAAGTTCTTGATATGTTCGACCGAACGTGCCTCGGTTTTCAAACATTTCAGCTCCTTCTTAGCACGCATTCGCCTCACGTAGCTTTGTAAGCATACGATCGCCGCCATTTTCTTCTTGAACGCATTCTTTGCCAACCAGGCTCGAACGTGCTTCTGGATGAAGATGGCTGTCTTTACCCTGCGAAGATCTTCGGCTCTCGCACGTGCCCAATTTCCACGAGCATAACACTGCAATTGCAACACTAAATACTGGAGCCTGCAGTATTTTCTGCGCTGGACAAACCTCTTGACGTGCTTCTGTATTATTATAGCTGCTCTCGTTTGTCTTAAGAACACTGCTTTACTGAAAATAAAAAGTTCAATTCAAATGGTGGGATGAATCCACTCAGGTATTAGGTCTATTATAGTGAAAAAGGTGTTTTAAATCAAGTTATCCATAAATCACGCAATAAAAATAAAATAAAACTGCACATAGTTCTCCTAAATGAAATAATCAAACTGCAGCTTCGCATTTTTCAAATTCCGTAAAATACGAAAACAGAACAAAACACTCGATGAATATCATCAGCACCTCATCAGTAACTCAGTTAAATGTGAACCCTGGTGTGACTACAAGGACCCCAAATTTGGTACCGATAATCATAAAAATTTAATTCGATATACTGTACTAGGTTTTGAAATTCCATACACAGCATTAATAAATTTATCATGTACACATTACAATTCGATTTTAATTTCGCCATTTCCGAGTTTTTAGATTTTTCAGAAGCATAAGAACAGTGTTCAGAGTTTATATACAGACATCGATTATCTGTGCACTAGAAGAGGTATTCTGCTCAGAGAAGAGACCAGAATTACCTGGACTACCTTCATATTTTAAGATAAGATCAGTGATCACGATCTAAAAAAATGCATAAAATTACACATGAAAATTAAATATGTATTTAAAAATAATCATCAAAACTTAGTAATAAAAAATTGAAACCAATAATAAAAATAATATACTAGGCTTTGAAATGTCATACACAACATTTAAAAACAATTTAACAAGTGGAAATAAATATTCTGTGAGTTTAATCTTATCATAGTTTCTGAATTTTTAAGATTTTTCAGAAATATGGGAACAGTGTTCAGAGTTTATAACCAGACGTCCGTTCCGAGAGGTGCAGATGCCTAAACCACTTCCATTATTTT